>CAWUCF010000128.1:0-122927 GCA_963920575.1 Narthecium ossifragum | reverse complement strand
TGCCCGATCAATTGGCCAGGGGCATCGAGGAGGCCTGCATGGGATGATATTCAGCAAAAAGATGAATGAGAAATAGGAAAAAAAAATTAGCAAGACCTAGTATCAAAAAGTGAAAGAAAAGGCAAAAAAGATTACAGGTAAAAGCTTGCAATTTTGGAGGCTGAGGATCCAAGGATTGGACGTGCTCGATCCGGTGGCCAGGGTCTTCGAGGAGGCCTGACTGGGATGATATTCAGCAAAAAAATGAATGAGAAATAAGAAAAAAAATTAGCAAGGCCTAGTATCAAAAAGTGAAGGAAAAGGCAAAAAGGTAAAAGGTAAAAGCTTGCTATTTTGTAGGCTGAGGATCCGGGGATTCGACGTACCCAATCCGGAGGCCAGGGGCTTCGAGGAGGCGTGCCTGGGATGATATTTAGCAAAAAGATGATTGAAAAAAAGGGAAAAAAATTCGCTAGGCATAGTATCAAAGAGTGAAGGAAAAGGCAAAAAAGGTAAAAGGTAAAAGCTTGCTATTTTGGAGGCTAAGGATCTGGGGATTCGACGTGCGCAATCCAGTGGGCAGGGGCTTCGAGGAGGCCTGCCTGGGATGATATTTAGTAAAAAGATGAATGAGAAATAAGAAAAAAATTTAGCAAGGCCTAGTATCAAAAAGTGAAGGAAAAGGCAAAAAAGGTAAAAGGTAGAAGCTTGCTATTTTGGAGGTTGAGGATCCGGGGATTCGATTCATCTTTTTGATGAAAATCATCCTAGGCAGGCCCCCCCTAAGCCCCTGGCCAATGGATCGAGCACGTCGAATCCCCGGATCCTCAGCCTGCAAAATAGTAAGCTTTTATTTTTTACCTTTCTTTCCTTTTCCTTTACTTTTTGATAGTCGGCCTTCCTAATTTTTTTTCTTATTTATCATTCAAATTTTTGCTTAATATAATCCCAGGCAGGGCTTCTCGAAGCCCCTGGCCACCGGATCGGGCACGTCGAATCCCCGGAAGCTCAGCCGACAAAATAGCAAGCTTTTAACTTTTACCTTTTTACGTTTTCCTTCACTTTTTGATACTAGGCCTTACTAATTTTTTTTATGATTACTCATTCATCTTTTTGTTGAAAATCATCCCAGACAGGCCTCTCCTAAGCCCCTTGCCACCGGATCGGGCACGTCAAATCCCCAGATCCAAAGCCTGCAAAATAGCAAGCTTTTACCTTTTACCTTTTTTTGCCTTTTTCCTTCACTTTTTGATACTAGGCCTTGCTAATTTTTTTTCCTTTTTCTCATTCATATTTTTGGTGAATATAATCCTAGGCAGGGATTCTCGAAGCCCTTGGCCACTGGATCGGGCACGTCGAATCTCCGGATCATCAGCCTGCAAAATAGCAAGCTTTTACCTTTTACCTTTTTGCCTTTTCCTTCACTTTTTGATACTAGGCCTTGCTAATTTTTTTTCTTATTTCTCTTTCATTTTTTTGCTGAATATCATTCCAGCCAGCCTCCTAGAAGACCCTGGCCACCGGATCGAGCACGTCTAATCCCCGGATTCTCAGCTTCCAAAATTACAAGCTTTTACCTTTTACCTTTTTTGCCTTTTCCTTCACTTTGTGATAATAGGCCTTGCTATTTTTTTTTTTTATCACTCATCTTTTTGATGAAAATCATCCCAGGCAGGTCTCCCCTAAGCCCCTGGCCAACGGATCAGGCACGTCGAATCCCCGGATCCTCAGCCTCCAAAATAGCAAGCTTTTACCTTTTACTTTTTTTACGTTCTTCTTCACTTTTTGATACTAGGCCTTGCTAATTTTTTTCCCTTTTTTCATTCATCTTTTTGCTGAATATCATCCCAGGCTGGCCTCCCCTAAGCCCCTAGCCAGCGGATCGGGCACGTCGAATCCGCGGATCCTCAGCCTACAAAATAGCATGCTTTTACCTTTTACCTTTTTTGCCTTTTCCTTCACTTTTTGATACTAGGCCTTGCGAATTTTTTTCCCTTTTTCTAATTCATCTTTTTACTAAATATCATCCCAGGCAGGCCTCCTCGAAGACCCTGGCCACCGGATCGAGCATGTCGAATCCCCGGATCGTCAGCCGGCAAAATAGCAAGCTTTTACCTTTTACCTTTTTTGCCTTTTCCTTGACTTTTTGATACAATGCCTTGCTAATTATTTTTCTTATTTCTCATTCATCTTTTTGCGGAATATCATCCCAGGCAGGCCTCCTCGAAGCACCTGGCCACCGGATCGGGCACGTCGAATCCCCGGATCCTTAGCCTCTAAAATAGCAAGCTTTTACCTTTTACCTTTTTTGCCTTTTCCTTCACTTTTTGATACTAGTCCTTGCTAATTTATTTTCTTATTTCTCATTCATCTTTTTGTTGAATATCATCCCAGGCAGGCCTCCTCGAAGCTCCTGGCTACCGAATCGGGCACGTCGAATCTCCGGATCCTCAGCCTCCAAAATAGCAAGCTTTTACCTTTTATCTTTTTTACCTTTTCCTTCACTTTTTGATACTAGGCCTTGCTAATTTTTTTTCTTATTTATCAATCATCGTTTTGGTGAATATCATCCCAGGCAGGCCTCCTCGAAGCTCCTGCCTACCGAATCGGGCACGTCGAATCCCCGGATGCTCAGCCTTCAAAATAGCAAGCGTTTACCTTTTACCTTTTTTGCCTTTTCCTTCACTTTTTGATACTAGGCCTTGCTAATTTTTTTTCTTATTTCTCATTCATCTTTTTGGTGAATATCATCCCATGCAGGCCTCATCGAAGCTCCTGGCTACCGAATCGGGCACGTCGAATCCCCGGATGCTCAGCCTTCAAAATAGCAAGCTTTTACCTTTTACCTTTTTTGCCTTTTCCTTCACTTTTTGATACTAGGCCTTGCTAATTTTTTTGCCTTTTTCTCATTCATCTTTTTGCTGAATATCATCCCAGGCAGGCCTCCTCGAAGGCCCTGGCCACCGGATCGGGCACGTCGAATCCCCCGATCCTCAGCCTCAAAAATAGCAAGCTTTTACCTTTTACCTTTTTTCCCTTTTCCTTCACTTTTTGATACTAGGCCTTGCTAATTTTTTTTATTATTTCTCATTCATATTTTTGCTGAATATCATCCCAGGCAGCCCTCCTCGAAGCTCCTGGCTACCGAATCGGGCACGTCGAATCTCCGGATCCTAAGCCTCCAAAATAGAAAGCTTTTATCTTTTACCTTTTTTGCCTTTTCCCTCACTTTTTGATACTAGGACTTGCTAATTTTTTTTTCTTATTTCTCATTCATCTTTTTGCTGAATATCATCCCAGGCAGGACCCCTCGAAGCCCCTGGCCACCGGATCGGGCACGTTGAATCCCCGGATTCTCAGGGTCCAAAATAGCAAGCGTTTACCTTTTACATTTTTTGCCTTTTCTTTCAATTTTTGATACTAGGCCTTAGTAATTTTTTTCCCTTATTCTCATTCATCTTTTCGCTGAATATCATCCCAGGCAGGCCTCCTCGAAGCCCCTGGCCACCAGATCGGGCACGTCGAATCCACGGATCCTTAGCCTCCAAAATAGCAAGCTTTTACCTTTTACCTTTTTTGCCTTTTCCTTCACTTTTTGATACTAGGCCTTGCGAATTTTTTTCCCTTTTTCTCAATCATGTTTTTGCTCAATATCATCCCAGGCAGGCCTCTTCGAAGCACCTGGCCACCGGATCGGGCACATCGAATCCCCGGTTCCTCAGCCTCCAAAATAGCAAGTTTTTACCTTTTATCTTTTTTGCCTTTTCCTTCACTTTTTGATACTAGGCCTTGCTAATTTATTTTCTTATTTCTCATTAATCTTTTTGTTGAATATCTTCCCACGCAGGCCTCCTCGAAGCTCCTGGCTACCGGATTGGGCACGTCGAATCCCCGGATCCTCAGCCTGCAAAATAGCAAGCTTTTACATTTTACCTTTTTTGCCTTTTCCTAGACTTTTTGATTTTATGCATTGCTAATTTTTTTTCTTATTTCTCAATCATCTTTTTGTTGAATATCATCCCAGGCAGGCCTCCTCGAAGCCCCTGGCCACCGGATCGGGCCCGTCGAATCCCCGGATCCTCAGCCTCCAAAATAGCAAGCTTTTATCTTTTACCTTTTTTGCCTTTTCCCTCAATTCTTGATACTAGGCCTTGCTATTTTTTTTTTCCTATTTCTCATTCATCTTTTTACTGAATATCATCCCAGGCAGGCCTCCTCGAAGCCCCTGGCCACCGGATCGGGCCCGTCGAATCCCCGGAACCTCAGCCTCCAAAATAGCAAGCTTTTATCTTTTACCTTTTTTGCCTTTTCCCTCACTTTTTGATACTAGGCCTTGCTAATTTTTTTTTCTTATTTCTCATTCATCTTTTTGCCGAATATCTTCCCAGGCAGGCCTCCTCGAAGCCCCTGGCCACCGGATCGGGCACGTTGAATCCCCGGATTCTCAGGGTCCAAAATAGCAAGCGTTTACCTTTTACCTTTTTTGCCTTTTCCTTCACTTTTTGATACTAGGCATTAGTAATTTTTTTCCCTTATTCTCATTCATCTTTTCACTGAATATCATCCCAGGCAGGCCTCCTCGAAGCCCCTGGCCACCGGATCGGGCACGTCCAATCCCCGGATCATTAGCCTTCAAAATAACAAGCTTTTACCTTTTACCTTTTTTGTCTTTTCCTTCACTTTTTGATACTAGGCCTTGCGAATTTTTTTTCCTTTTTCTCATTCATGTTTTTGCTCAATATCATCCCAGGCAGGCGTCCTCGAAGCACCTGGCCGCCGGATTGGGCACATCGAATCCCCGGTTCCTCAGCCTCGAAAATAGCAAGTTTTTACCTTTTATCTTTTTTGCCTTTTCCTTCACTTTTTGATACTAGGCCTTGCTAATTAATTTTCTTATTTCACATTCATCTTTTTGTTGAATATCATGCCAGGCAGGCCTCCTCGAATCTCCTGGCTACTGAATCGGGCACGTCGAATCTCCGGATCCTCAGCCTCCAAAATAGCAAGCTTTTACCTTTTACCTTTTTGGCCTTTTCCTTCACTTTTTGATACTAGGCCTTGCTAATTTTTTTTCTTATTTCTCAATCATCGTTTTGGTGAATATCATCCTAGGCAGGCCTCCTCGAAGCTCTTGCCTACCGAATCAGGCACGTCGAATCCCCGGATGCTCAGCCTTCAAAATAGCAAGTGTTTACCTTTTACCTTTTTTGCCTTTTCCTTCACTTTTTGATACTAGGCCTTAGTAATTTTTTTCCCTTATTCTCATTCGTCTTTTTGCTGAATATCATCCCAGGCAGGCCTCCTCGAAGCCCCTGGCCACCGGATCGGGCACGTCGAATCCCCGGATCCTTAGCCTCCAAAATAGCAAGCTTTTACCTTTTACCTTTTTTGCCTTTTCCTTCACTTTTTGATACTAGGCCTTGCGAATTTTTTTCCCTTTTTCTCAATCATGTTTTTGCTCAATATCATCCCAGGCAGGCCTCCTCGAAGCACCTGGCCACCGGATCGAGCACATCGAATCCCCGGTTCCTCAGCCTCCAAAATAGCAAGTTTTTACCTTTTATCTTTTTTGCCTTTTCCTTCACTTTTTGATACTAGGCCTTGGTAATTTATTTTCTTATTTCTCATTCATCTTTTTGTTGAATATCATCCCAGGCAGGCCTCCTCGAAGCTCCTGGCTACTGAATCGGGCACGTCGAATGTCCGGATCCTCAGCCTCCAAAATAGCAAGCTTTTACCTTTTACCTTTTTTGCCTTTTCCTTCACTTTTTGATACTAGGCCTTTCTAATTTTTTTTCTTATTTTTCAATCATCGTTTTGGTGAATATCATCCCAGGCAGGCCTCCTCGAAGCTCCTGGCTACCGAATCGGGCACGTCGATTCCCCGGATGCTCAGCCTTCAAAATAGCAAGCTTTTACCTTTTACCTTTTTTGCCTTTTCCTTCACTTTTTGATACTAGGCTTTGCTAATTTTTTTTCTTATTTCTTATTCATCTTTTTGCTGAATATCATCCCAGGCAGGCCTCCTCGAAGCCTCTGGCCACCGGATCGGGCACGTCGAATCCCCGGATCCTCAGTGTCACACCCCGACCCAGAAAACCCAAGTGGCGCGATACAAAGCGGAATTATATAAAAACTTAAAGAATTTACAATACAGAGGTAGACAGATATACAATTCATATAACATCATTTGTACCATTACAAGATCTTCCAATAAAAGAATATTATACATAAATCTCAAAGTCCTCTAATGATACATAATTTACAAAATCCATCAAGTGTACAAGTGATCATCCTCCAGCAACCTCAAGCGCCTCTGGATGTAGTCGCGCCGCCAAAAGCTGATCTCGCCTGCTCTACTGAAGAAGAACTGGCGTCTGCACCTGCAAACGCATCCCGGGTAGGAGTGAGCGATAAGCTCAGTAGGGTTCTACTCTACGGCACACTGAAGGGAGGAAAACAACAATAGTGTCGTTTCTCCGTCTAAGTCTAAAGAATGCCACGGGGTCCCATAACCCCTATCGATTCCCCAAGGGATCCTACTCTTCTCAACCGACCACGCTGGGAACATCAACCAAACACGCTGGGAGGAAACAAGAGTCAGAGCCAGTAGGAGCACCCTTTACCCAGCAGGAATCCACTGCCTGGGGACACGTCGGGGACATCGACAACCATCCTTAGCACTTGACCTTGGAGAACCGACACGACCTCTAAACCTCAAACACTGATCAGAGTTAACTAGCGTAATCCTCAATCACACGAGATTCTGATCAACCATCACCCTAATCCTGACTACCCAGCCGCGGTCCTAATGGCTAGATCCGAGCTACCCGAGAGCCTCGGATCGGCGATCAACCCATCGCCCGCCTAACCTCAGATGCCTCTAATGCAATCAAGATGCATGCAATGCTCAGGCACAGACAAAGAGATATAAGCATGCAACAAGATGTCATTAACCATACAGGGCTAGGCATAGCTTACAGCTAGCCAAAGGGTAAGCATAGCAAAGGCCTCAAATACAGGTAATCTATGCTAACCAAACAAAGATACTGAACCAAGCATCGAACACAGATATACAATAGTCTTCAGTGCTCTCTTGCACCTGACAGACTAAGGTTCCACAGTTACCCCGCAGGTAACTGGCCACATTTATACAATAGCCCTCGACACTCGCCGGCAAGAGGCTAAGGTTCCACAGTTCTCCATTAGCTAGCACTCATGGCCAACTAATGGTTAGACAATCAAAGAAGCATCTAACTACAAGCAAACAGGTATTAAATGCAATCAAAACCCTAGTTTCGTCCAAAAGGGAAAATACTCGATTCGATCCTCAAACCCGATAGAAATCCTTTGAAAACATCATGAAATCCACCTATAAACTTCCAAACATATTTAAGAATCAATCGCGATTGAAAGCCATTCAAGAAAACCCAGAAAACCATGTTCGAGGGCCCACGGACGATGCGACAGTCGATCCGCCGATCGACCGTGAGGCCACGGTCGATGTCACGGTCGATCCACCGATCGACCGTGAGGCCAAAACGAGGAAAAGCACATGGGCGACGGTCGATCGGCCCATCGACTGTCGGGAGCCCAAAACGAGACAGAGCCTCACGGACGATGCGACGGTCGATCCGACGGTCGACCGTCAGGCAGGATGAAAAAGAGAGAACCCACGGTCGATCGACCCATCGACCGTGGGAGGCTAAAATCCCGACAGAGCCTGACGGTCGATGCGACGGTCAATGCGACGGTCGATTCGACGGTCGACCGCCAGGCCCAGAAAGTGTAAAACAACACTTGACGGTCGATGCACCGATCGACCGTCGGACCTTAGGCACAGTTCATCAGAACAGTGTCGGAAATCCAATATCTTAGATTTCAAGGATCAAATCATGTTGGAAATCGATGAAACTTTGCATACAAGTGTAATTCTCGATGGAGAATCCAATGGTATACAAAAATCACATTTTTGACGGTTAAATCTCCAATTTAGGTTAAAATGGCCGCAAACCGATAAACGGCGATAAAATGGAAACCAACCGTTAAAATACCGGAATCGCAACGTAGGAATACTGAAAACGAGCCACATCACAAGTGCTACAAGCTACACAATATGCTAACATGTATTCCTACAGCGAAAGCACAATAAACCTATCCTAGGAGAACCCGATCCAAAGATCGAGGTAGAAACACCTACTTGAAGAGATAGGGCAGCTCCTCCACGCATCCCCAACTCCGATCGCCGGAATCCGCTCCTCGAAATCCATCCTCCGATGCCCTAGCACCCAGCCACAGGAGAGAGAGGAGAAAGAGAACGCAGGAGAAGAAGAAAAGAAAGAGAGAGAGAAAGGAAAGGGGTTTAAATAGAAAGCTGGAATCCATCACAGCCGTCCGATTCGATCTCTCATGATCGAGCTCCGATCTTCCGATCGGACGCGCCCTAAAGGTTCTAATCAAACACATACATCAATCAAAGGCCATGTGTGCAACGCGGGTGTGAAACTCACCACCAGGGAGCATATTTATCAAAATGCCACTGGAGTCAAAAATAGCGATGCGATCAACTGATCGCATCCCAAGGCCAACCGGGCCAAACCACAAACCCAGACCCTCGACCTAACACGGTCAGACCAGGTTGGAGGTAAGAGTCCTCACACTCAGCCTCCAAAATAGCAAGCTTTTACCTTTTACCTTTTTTGCTTTTTCCTTCACTTTTTGATAATAGGACTTGCTAATTTTTTTTCTTATTTCTCATTCATCTTTTTGGTGAATATTATCCCAGGAAGGGCTCCTCGAATCTCCTGGCTATCGAATCGGACACGTCGAATCCCCGGATGCTCAGCCTCCAAAATAACAAGCTTTTACCTTTTTTGCCTTTTTCTTAACTTTTTGTTACTAGGCCTTGCTAAATTTTTTCCCTATTTCTCATTCATCTTTTCGGTGAATATCATCCCAGGCAGGCCTCCCATATGCCCCTGGCCACCGGATCGGGCACGTCGAATCCCCGGATCCTCAACCTACAAAATAGCAAGCTTTTACCTTTTACCTTTTTGCCTTTTCCTGCACTTTTTGATACTAGGCCTTGCTAATTTTTTTTCTTATTTCTCAATCATCTTTTTGCTAAATATCAACCCAAGCAGTCCTCCTCGAAGCCCCTGGCCACCAGATCGGACACGTCGAATCCTCGGATCCTCAGCCCGCAAAATAGCAAACTTTTACTTTTTACCTTTTTTGCCTTTTCCTTCACTTTTTAATACAAGGCCTTGACAATTTTTTTTCTTATTTCTCATTCTTCTTTTTGCTGAATATCATCCCAGGCAGGCCTCCTTGAAGCCTCTGGCCACCGGATCGGGCACGTCGAATCCTCGAAACCTCTGCCTGCAAAATAGCAAGCTTTTACCTTTTACCTTTTTTGCCTTTTCCTTCACTTTTTGATACTAGGCCTTGCGAATTTTTTTCCCTTTTTCTCATTCATCTTTTCGCTAAATATCATCCCAGGAAGGCCTCCTCGAAGCCCCTGGCCACCGGATCGGACACGTTGAATCCCCGGATCCCCAGCCTGCAAAATAGCAAGCTTTTACCTTTTACATTTTTGCCTTTTCCTTCACTTTTTTATACTAAGCCTTGCTAATTGTTTTTGTTATTTCTCATTCATTTTTTGCTGAAAATCATCCCAGGTAGGCCTCCTCGAAGACACTGGCCACCGGATCGAGCACGTCGAATCCCCGGATCCTCAGCCTCCAAAATAGCAATTTTACCTTTTACCTTTTTTGCCTTTTCCTTCACTTTTTGATACTAGACCTTGCTAATTTATTTTCTTATTTCTCATTCATCTATTTGCTGAATATAATCCCAGGCAGGCCTCCTCGAAGCCCCTGGTCACCGGATTGGGGTGGTCGAATCCTCGGATCCTCAGCCTAGAAAGTATCAAGCTTTTACCTTTTACCTTTTTTGCCTTTTCCTTCACTTTTTGATACTAGGCCTTGCTAATTTTTTTTCTTATTTCTCATTCATCTTTTTGCTGAATATCATCCCAGGCAGGCCTCCTCGAAGCCCCTGGCAACCGGATCGGGGTGGTCGAATCCCCGGATCCTCAGCCTCCAAGCTTTTACCTTTTACCTTTTTTGCCTTTTTCTTCACTTTTTGATACTAGGCCTTGCAAATTTTTTTTCTTATTTCTCATTCATATTTTTGCTGAATATCATCCCAGGGAGGCCTCCTCGAAGCCCCTGGCCACCGGATCGGGAACGTCGAATCCCAGGATCCTCAGCATCCAAAACAGCAAGCTTTTACCTTTCACCTTTTTTGCCTTTTCCTTCATCTTTTTGCTAAATGTCATCCCAGGCAGGCCTCCTCGAAGCCCCTTTCAACCGGATTGGAAACGTCGAATCTCCGGATCCTCAGCCTGCAAAATAGCAAGGTTTTACCTTTTGCCTTTTTGCCTTTTCCTACACTTTTTGATACTAGACCTTGCTAGTTTTTTTTTCTTGTTTCTCATTCACCTTTTTGCTAAATATCATCCCAGGCAGGCCTCCTCGAAGCCCCAAGCAACCGAATTGGGCAGGTCGAATCCCCGGATCCTCAGCCTCAAAAATAGCAAGCTTTTACCTTTTACGTTTTTTGCCTTTTCCTTCACTTTTTGATACTAGGCCTTGGTAATTTTTTTTCGTATTTCTCATTCATTTTTTTGCTGAATATCTTTCCAGGCAGGCCTCCTCGAAGCCCCTGCCCACCGGATCAGACTGGTCGAATCCTCAGATCCTCAGCATAGAAACTAGCAAGCTTTTAACTTTTACATTTTTTGCCTTTTCCTTCACATTTTGATACTAGGCCTTGCTAAATTTTTTTCATATTTCTCATTCATATTTTTGCTGAATATCATCCCAGGGAGGCCTCCTCGAAGCCCCTGGCTACCGGATCGGGAATGTCGAATCCCAGGATCCTCAGCCTCCAAAACAGCAAGCTTTTACCTTTTACCTTTTTTGCCTTTTCCTTCCCTTTTTCTCAATCATCTTTTTGCTAAATATCATCCCAGGCAGCCCTCCTCGAAGCCCCTGGCCACCGGATCGGACACGTCGAATCCCCAGATGTTCAGCCTACAAAATAGCAAGCTTTTACCTTTTACCTTTTTTGCCTTTTCCTTCACTCTTTGATACTAGGCCTTGCGAATTTTGTTTCCTTTTTCTCATTCATCTTTTTGCTAAATATCATCCCAGGCAAGACTCCTCGAAGCTCATAGCCACCGGATCGGACACGTCGAATCCCCAGATCCTCAGCCTGCAAAATAGCAAGCTTTTACCTTTTACGTTTTTTGCCTTTTCCTCCACTTTCTGATACTAGGCCTTGCTAATTTTTTTTCTTATTTCTCATTCACCTTTTTGCTGAATATCGTCCCAGACAGGTCTCCTCGATGCCCCTGGCCATCGGATCGGGCACGTCGAATCCCCGGATCCTCAGCCTCCAAAATAGCAAGCTTTTACATTTTTACCTTTTTTGCCTTTTACTTCACTTTTTGATACTAGGCCTTGCTAATTTTTTTCCTTATTTCTCATTAATCTTTTTGCTGAATATCATCCTAGGCAGGCCTCCTCGAAGCCCCTGCCCAACGGATCGGGCACGTCGAATCCCCGTATCCTCAGCCTCCAAAACAGCAAGCTTTTACCTTTAACCTTTTTTGTCTTTTCCTTCACTCTTTGATACTAGGCCTTGCGAATTTTTTTCCCTTTTTTTCATTCATCTTTTTGCAAAATATCATCCCAGGCACTCCTCCTCGAAGCCCCTGGCCACCAGATCGGGCACGTCGAATCCCCGGATCCTCAGCCTACAAAATAGCAAGCTTTTACCTTCTACCTTTTTGCCTTTTCCTTCACTTTTTGATACTAGGCCTTGCTAATTTTTTTTCTTATTTCTCATTCATTTTTTTGCTGAATACCATCCCAGCCAGGCCTCCTCGAAGACCCTGGCCACCGGATAGAGCACGTCGAATCCCTGTATCCCCAGCCTCCAAAAATAGCAAGCTTTTACCTTTTACCTTTTTTGCCTTTTCCTTCGCTTTTTGATACTAGGCCTTGCTAATTTTTTTTCTTATTTCTCATTCATCTTTTTGCTGAATATCATCCCAGGTAGGCCTCCTCGAAGCCCCTGGCCAACGGATCGAGCATGTCGAATCCCCGGATCCTCAACCTCAAAAATAGCAAGCTTTTACCTTTTACCTTTTTTGCCTTTTCCTTCACTTTTTGATACTAGGCCATGCTAATTTTTTTTCTTATTTCTCATTCATCTTTTTACTGAATATCATCCCAGGCAAGCCTCCTCGAAGCCCCTGGCCACTGGATTGGGCACGTCGAATCCCCAAATCCTCAGCCTCCAAAATTGCAAGCTTTTACCTTTTACCTTTTTTGCCTTTTCCTTTACTTTTTGATACTAGGATTTCCTAATTTTTTTTCTTATTTCTCATTCATCTTTTTGGTAAATGTCATCCCTGGCAGGCCTCCTTGAAGCCCCTGGCCACTGAATTGGACACGTCGAATCCTCGGGTCCTCAGCCTGCAAAATAGCAAGCTTTTACCTTTTGCCCTTTTGCTGTTTCCCTCACTTTTTGATACAAGGCCTTCCTAAATTTTTTTTTTATTTCTCATTTATCTTTTTGCTGAATATCATCCCCGGCAGGCCTACTCGAATCCGCTGGCCACCGGATCGAGCACGTCGAATCCCCGGATCCTCAGCCTACAAAATAGCAAGCTTTTACCTTCTACCTTTTTGCCTTTTCCTTCACTTTTTGAAACTAGGCCTTGCTAATATTTTTTCTTATTTCTCATTCATTTTTTTGCTGAATACCATCCCAGCCAGGCTTCCTCGAAGACCCTGGCCACCGGATAGAGCACGTCGAATCCCTGGATCCTCAGCCTCCAAAAATAGCAAGCTTTTACCTTTTACCTTTTTTACCTTTTCCTTCGCTTTTTGATACTAGGCCTTGCTAATTTTTTTTCTTATTTCTCATTCATCTTTTTGCTGAATATCATCCCAGGTAGGCCTCCTTGAAGCCTCTGGCCACCGGATCGGGCACGTCGAATCCTCGAAACCTCTGCCTGCAAAATAGCAAGCTTTTACCTTTTACCTTTTTTGCCTTTTCCTTCACTTTTTGATACTAGGCCTTGCGAATTTTTTTACCTTTTTCTCATTCATCTTTTTGCTAAATATCATCCCAGGAAGGCCTCCTCGAAGCCCCTGGCCACCGGATCGGACACGTTGAATCCCCGGATCCCCAGCCTGCAAAATAGCAAGCTTTTACCTTTTACATTTTTTCCTTTTCCTTCACTTTTTCATACTAAGCCTTGCTAATTTTTTTTGTTATTTCTCATTCATTTTTTGCTGAAAATCATCCCAGGTTGGCCTCCTCGAAGACACTGGCCACCGGATCGAGCACGTCGAATCCCCGGATCCTCAGCCTCGAAAATAGCAAGCTTTTACCTTTTACCTTTTTTGCCTTTTCCTTCACTTTTTGATACTAGAACTTGCTAATTTATTTTCTTTTTTCTCATTCATCTATTTGCTGAATATAATCCCAGGCAGGCCTCCTCGAAGCCCCTGGTCACCGGATCGGGGTGGTCGAATCCTCGGATCCTCAGCCTAGAAAGTAGCAAGCTTTTACCTTTTACTTTTTTTTGCATTTTCCTTCACTTTTTGATACTAGGCCTTGCTAATTTCTTTTCTTATTTCTCATTCAACTTTTTGCTGAATATCATCCCAGGCAGGCCTGCTCGAAGCCCCTGGCCAACGGATCGGGCATGTCCAATCCCCGGATCCTCAACCTCCAAAATAGCAAGCTTTTACCTTTTACCTTTTTTGCCTTTTCCTTCACTTTTTGGTACTAGACCATGCTATTTTTTTTTCATATTTCTAATTCATCCTGTTACAGAATATCATCCCAGGCAGGCCTCCTCGAAGCACCTGGCCACCGGATTGGGCACGTCGAATCCCCAGATCCTCAGCCTCCAAAATTGCAAGCTTTTACCTTTTACCTTTTTTGCCTTTTCCTTCACTTTTTGATACTAGGCTTTCCTAAATTTTTTTCTTATTTCTCATTCATCTTTTTGGTAAATGTCATCCCAGGCAGGCCTGCTCGAAGCCCCTGGCCACTGAATCGGACACGTCGAATCCTCGGATCCTCAGCATGCAAAATAGCAAGCTTTTACCTTTTGCATTTTTGCCTTTTCCTTCACTATTTGATACTAGGCCTTGCTAATTTATTTTTTTATTTCTCATTTATCTTTTTGCAGAATATTATCCCAGGCAGGCCTCCTCGAAGCCCCTGGCCACCGGATCGGGCACGTCGAATCCCCAGATCCTCAGCCTCCAAAATAGCAAGCTTTTACCTTTTACTTTTTTTGCCTTTTCCTTCACTTTTTGATACTAGTTCTTGCGAATTTTTTTCCCTTTTTCTCATTCATCTTTTAGCTAAATATCATCCCAGGCATGCCTCCTCGAAGCCCCGGATCGGGCATGTCGAATACCCGGATCCTCAACTTCCAAAATAGCAAGCTTTTACCTTTTCCTTTTTTGCCTTTTCCTTCACTTTTTGATACTAGGCCTTGCCATTTTTTTTTTCTTATTTCTAATTCATCTTTTTGCTTAATATCATCCCAGGCAGGTCTCCTCGAACCCCCTGGCCACCGGATCGGGCACGTCGAATCCCCGAATCCTCAGCCTCCAAAATAGCAAACTTTTACCTTTTACCTTTTTTTCCTTTTCCTTCACTTTTTGATACTAGGCCTTGCTAATTTTTTTTCTTATTTCTCATTCATCTCTTTGCTAAATGTCATCCCAGGCAGGCCTCCTCGAATCCCGTTTCCACCGGATCGGACACGTCGAATCCCCGGCTCCTCAGCCTGCAAAATAGTAAGCTTTTATCTTTTGCCTTTTTGCCTTTTCCTTCACTTTTTGATACTAGGCCTTGCTAGTTTTTTTTTCTTATTTCTCATTCAACTTTTTGCTGAATATCATCCCAGACAGTCCTCCTTGAAGCCCCTGGCCACCGGATCGGACACGTCGAATCCCCGGATCCTCAGCCTGCAAAATAGCAAGCTTTTACCTTTTGCCATTTCCTTCACTTTTTGATACTAGGCCTTGCTAATTTATTTTATTATTTCTCATTTATCTTTTCCTGAATATCACCCCAGGCAGGCCTCCTCGAAGCACCTGGCCACCGGATCAAGCACGTCGAATCCTCGGATCCTCAGTCTCCAAAATAGCAAGCTTTTACCTTTTACTTTTTTTTCCTTTTCCTTCACTTTTTGATACTAGGCCTTGCTAATTTTTTACCCTTTTTCTCATTCATCTTTTTGCTAAATATCCTCCCTGGCAGGCCACCTCGAAGCCCCTGGCCACCAGATCGGACACGTCGAATCCCCGGATCCTCAGTCTGCAAAATAGCATGCTTTTACCTTTTATCCTTTTTTCCTTTTCCTTCACTTTTTGATACTAGGCCTTGCTAATTTTCTTTCTTATTTCTCATTCATCTTTTTGCTGAATATCATCCAAGGCAGGCCTCCTCGAAGCCCCTGGCTACCGGATCGAGCACGTCGAATCCCCGGATCCTCAGCCTCCAAAATAGCAAGCTTTTATCTTTTATCTTTTTTGCATTTTCCTACACTTTTTAATACTAGGCCTTGGTAATTTTTTTTCTTATTTCTCATTACTCTTTTTGTTGAATATCATCCCAGGCAAACCTCCTCGAAGCCCCTGGCCACCGGATCGGGCACGTCGAATCCCCGGATCCTCAGTCTCCAAAATAGCAAGCTTTTACATTTTTACCTTTTTTGCCTTTTACTTCAATTTTTGATACTAGGCCATGCTAATTTTTTTTCTTATTTCTCATTAATCTTTCTGCTGAATATCAACCCAGGAAGTCCTCCTCGAAGCTCCTGGCCAACGGATCGGGCATGTCGAATCCCCGGATCCTCAACCTCCAAAATAGCAAGCTTTTATCTTTTACCTTTTTTGCCTTTTCCTTCACTTTTTTATACTAGGCCTTGCTAATTTTTTTTCTTATTTCTCATTCATCTTTTTACTGAATATCATCCCAGGCAGGCCTCCTCGAAGCCCCTGGCCACTGGATTGGGCACGTCGAATCCCCAGATCCTCAGCCTCAAAAATAGCAAGCTTTTAACTTTTACCTTTTTTGTCTTTTCCTTCACTCTTTGATACTAGGCCTTGCGAATTTTATTCCCTTTTTCTCATTCATCTTTTTGATAAATATCATCCCAGGCACGCCTCCTCGTTGCCCTTGGCCACCGGATCGGGCACGTCGAATCCCCAGATGCTCAGCCTACAAAATAGCAAGTTTTTACCTTTTACCTTTTTTCCTTTTCCTTCACTTTTTGATACTAGGCCTTGCTAATTTTTTTTCTTATTTCTCATTCATTTTTTTGCTGAATATCATCCCAGCCAGGCTTCCTCGAAGACCCTGGCCACCGGATCGAGCACGTCGAATCCCCAGATCCTCAGCCTCCAAAATAGCAAGCTTTTTAGCCTTAACCTTTTTTGCCTTTTCCTTCACTTTTTGATACTAGGCCTTGCTAAATTTTTTTCTTATTTCTCATTCATCTTTTTCCTGAATATCATCCAAGGCAAGCCTCCTCGAAGCCCCTGGCCACCAGATTGGGTACGTCGAATCCCCAGATCCTCAGCCTCCAAAATAGCAAGCTTTTACCTTTTATCTTTTTTGTCTTTTCCTTCACTCTTTGATACTAGGCCTTGCGAATTTTTTTCCCTTTTTCTCATTCATCTTTTTGCTAAATTTCATTCCAGGGACGCCTCCTCGAAGCCCCTGGCCACCGGATCGGGCACATCGAATCCCCGGATCCTCAGCCTACAAAATAGCAAGCTTTTACCTTTTACCTTTTTGCCTTTTCCTTCACTGTTTGATACTAGGCCTTGCTAATTTTTTTTCTTATTTCTCATTCATTTTTTTACTGAATACCATCCCAGCCCGGCCTCCTCGAAAACTCTGGCCACCGGATCGAGCACGTCCAATCCCCGGATCCTCACCCTCCAAAAATAGCAAGCTTTTACCTTTTACCTTTTTTGCCTTTTTCTTTACTTTTTGATACAAGGCCTTGCAAATTTTTTTTCTTATTTCTCATTCATCTTTTTGCTGAATATCATCCCAGGCAGGCCTCCTCGAAGCCCCTGGCCAACGGATCGGGCATGTCGAATCCCCGGATCCTCAACCTCCAAAATAGCAAGCTTTGACCTTTTACCTTTTTTTCCTTTTCCTTCACTTTTTGATAATAGGCCATGCTAATTTTTTTTCTTATTTCTCATTCATCATTTTACTGAATATTATCCCAGGCAGGCCTCCTCGAAGCCCCTGGCCACCGGATCGGGGACGTCGAATCCCCAGATCCTCAACCTACAAAATAGCAAGCTTTTACCTTTTACTTTTTTTGCCTTTTCCTTCACTTTTTGATACTAGTCCTTGCGAATTTTTTTCCCTTTTTCTCATTCATCTTTTTACTAAATATCATCCCAGGCATGCCTCCTCGAAGCCCCTGGCCACCGGATCGGGCATGTCGAATCCCCGGATCCTCAACCTCTAAAATAGCAAGCTTTTACCTTTTACATTTTTTGCCTTTTCCTTCACTTTTTGATACTAGGTCTTGCTAATTTTTTTTCTTATTTCTAATTCTTCTTTTTGTTGAATATCATCCCAGGCAGGCTTCCTCGAACCCCCTGGCCACCGGATCGGGCACGTCGAATCCCCGGATCCTCAGCCTCCAAAATAGCATGCTTTTATCTTTTACCTTTTTTGCATTTTCCTTCACTTTTTGATACTAGGCCTTGCTAATTTTTTTTCTTATTTCTCATTCATCTTTTTGCTAAATGTCATCCCAGGCAGGCCTCCTCGAAGCCCCTTTCCTCCGGATCGGACACGTCGAATCCCCGTATCCTCAGCCAGCAAAATAGCAAGCTCTTTCCTTTTACCTTTTTGCCTTTTCCTTCACTTTTTGATACTAGGCCTTGCTAATTTTTTTTCTTATTTCTCATTCATTTTTTTGCTGAATACCATCTCAGCGAGGCCTCCTCGAAGACCCTGGCCACCGGATCGAGCACGTCGAATCCCCGGATCCTCACTCTCCAAAAATAGCAAGCTTTTACCTTTTACCTTTTTTGCCTTTTGCTTCACTTTTTGATACTAGGCCTTGCTAATTTTTTTTCTTATTTCTCATTCATCTTTTTGCTGAATATCATCCCTGGCAGGCCTTCTGGAAGCCCCTGGCCAACGGATCGGGCATGTCGAATACCCGGATCCTCAACCTCCAAAATAGCAAGCTTTTACCTTTTACCTTTTTTGCCTTTTCCTTCACTTTAAGATACTAGGCCATGCTAATTTTTTTTCTTATTTCTCATTCATCTTTTTACTGAATATCATCCCAGGCAGGCCTTCTCGATGCTCCTGGCCACCGGATTGGGCACGTCGAATCCCCAGATCCCCAGCCTCGAAAATAGCAAGCTTTTACCCTTTACCTTTTTTGCCTTTTCCTTCACTTTTTGATACTAGGCTTTCCTAATTTTTTTTTCTTATTTCTCATTCATCTTTTTGGAAAATGTCATCCCAGGTAGGCCTCCTCGAAGCCCCTGGCCACCGGATCGAGCACGTCGAATCCCCGGATCCTCAGTGTCGCGCCCCGACTCGCGTAGGCCCAACCGGGCCGGGCGATGCCAACCGGAACCTAACCTACTGCGGAAAATTTTGGCGAGGTTTCCTTCTAATCGTAGTGGTTACCCTATCAAACATAAACATCCTGTTTTATACAACAAATATAAAGCTCAACACACAAAGCTGGAATATAGTACAAATCCTCAAACAGGGAAAGTTATACAAAATCGCTCCCGTATGAGACTATCTAACCAAAGGTCTACACGGACAGATCACAGCTCCTCAAGCTCCGCCAGACGCCGCCACGTCACCGAACACCTGCCCGATAGGGGTGACCGAAGAAGAGCTAGTGCCAGCACCTGCAAAACGCAGCCCGGGTAGGAGTGAGCACTTAGCTCAGCAGGGACACTACACTACGACACTCACAAGGGAGGGAACACAACAGTGTCGCCCCCAAGCAAAGCCTAGGTTTATCACAGGGGTCCCACTAACCATTCTAAGCAAACATTACCACAAACATGGTCACTGTGTGTACAAGCGCGAGTGTGGAACTAGCCGACAAGGTGTAATTTACCAAATTGCCCTTCCGGCCCACAGCAAGCCACAGGAGGAGAGGGACGGGTCCTCACATCCTATTACCCTTAAAGGAAATCTCGTCCCGAGATTCGATAAAGGTAGGGCTCGGAACAACAGGAAAAGCTACACTAGTAGACAGGACAAAAGGTACCTCGAGAAAGAAACAAATGCGGATACTCCTGCCGCATGCGCGCCTCGCGCTCCCAGGTCATCTCCTCGACTCCTCTGTGCCTCCACAGTACCTTGACCAAGGGAATCGTCTTGCCCCGCAAGACCTGATCCCGCTGGTCAAGTACGCAAACTGGCTACTCAACAAACGTCGCGTCTGCCTCAAGCTCGATGTCATCCACTCTGACGACATGAGACGGGTCTGGGTGATACTTCCTCAGCATCGACACGTGGAAAGTCGGGTGCACAGCTGACATGTGATGAGGAAGATCAAGGCGGTAAGCTACCTCGCCGACCCTCTCAAGGATCTCGAATGGCCCGACGAACCTCAGAGCCAACTTGCCACCTCTGCCAAACCTGACAGAACCTCTGTACGGCGATGCTCGCAAAAACACTCGGTCGCCGACTGCAAACTCCAATGGTCGTCGCCTCTAATCTGCATAACTCTTCTGCCGGCTCTGAGCCGTCAGAAGCCTCTGCCTGATCTGCACTAATCTATCTGACGACTGCCTGACGATGTCTGGACCGGTGAGTGAAGCCTCTCCAACCTCTGTCCAGCACAATGGGGAACGACACGGCCTACCGTACAACGCCTCGAAAGGTGCTACTCCAAGACTGGACTGGTAGCTGTTGTTGTAGGGAAACTCCACCAAGGGAACGTGCTCCTCCCAGCTGCCTCCTGCATCGAGGACACATGCTCTCAGCATGTCCTCCAAGATCTGGATCGTCCGCTCTGACTGCCCATCTGTCTACGGATGGAATGCCGTACTGAAAGTCAGGAGTGTGCCAACTGCCTCCTGAAAGTCGCGCCAGAACCTGCTGGTGAACCTGGGGTCACAATCTGACACGATAGAAACTGGAACCCCGTGTAGTCTGACTACCTCTCGGACGTACAAACCGGCCAACCGGTCAGACGTGTCTGTCGTCCGCATAGGCAGGAAGTGCGCCGATTTGGTCAATCGATCAACGATGACCCAAATCGCGTCATTCCCCCTAGGGGATCTCGGTAGTCCCGTCACAAAGTCCATCGTGATGTGCTCTCACTTCCACTCAGCTAGTGGAAGCGGCTGTAGTAACCCCGGAGTTCGCTGGTGCTCTGCCTTAACCTTCTGACAGGTAAGGCAGCGCGATACGAACTCCGTCACTGCTCTCTTCATCCCGCGCTACCAGAACTGTCGCCGAAGATCCTGGTACATCTTGGCGCCGCCGGGATGAACTGCAAAGCGAGAGTGGTGAAACTCTCGCAGGACGTCGTCACGAAGAACTGGGTCTACTGGAACTGCTACTCTGCCTCGGAACCGTAGCCCTCCGTCTGGCGATACTGTCCAGTCTCCGTCTGCGCCCTCCGTGCCCGCTGAGGTGCGTAACTCTTCGAGCTCTGCGTCACTGTGCTGCGCCTCTAACACTCTAGCCAGTACCGCTGGCATGCTCCGCACTGTGTAGAGGAAGCCGCTGGATCCCTGATCCTCGAACTCTAGCCCCATCTGGCCCGCTGTCTCGAGTGCCTGCCACTACCGTGCTGACAACCCTGCAACTGCTGCTCTGGTGTCTCTCACCTGCCTGCTCAGCGCGTCTGCGACAACATTTGCCTTACCAGGATGGTAATGCAACTCGAAGTCGTAGTCCTCCAGTAGCTCCATCCAGCGTCGCTGCCTCAGGTTGAGGTCACGTTGGGTGAAAACGTGCCTCAAACTCTTATGGTTCGAGAAGACTGAGAACTTCTCGCCATAGAGGTAGTGCCGCCAGGTCTTCAGGGCGAAGACCACTGCTGCTAGCTCCAAGTCGTGCGTCGGGTAGTTCCTCTCATGGTTCTTCAGCTGACGAGAACCATAGGAAACCACGTGCCCCTCCTGCATGAGGACACACCCCAAACCCTCACCACTGGCGTCGCAGTAGACACTGTAACCAACGCCTCGCTCAGGGACGATCAGTACCGGTGCACTGGTCAACCTGGTCCTCAGCTGCACGAAAGCCTGCTCACAAGCATCATCCCACACGAACGGGACGGCCTTCTGTGTCAGTTTGGTCAACGGTCCGGCAACTCTGGAGATGTCCCGCACGAACCGTCTGTAGTAACCCGCCAGGCCTAAGAAGCTACGGACCTCGAACACTGTCCTCGGTCTCTGCTACTGTACCATTGCCTCGACCTTGGCCGGGTCAACTGAGATCCCTGCTGCTGACACCACGTGTCCAAGGAATCCCACCTGTGCAAGCTAGAACTCGCACTTGGAAGCCTTGGCATAAAGCCGATGCTCCCGAAGTAGCTGCAACACTGTCGCCAAGTGTCGCTCATGCTCCGCCTCTGAACGGGAATAGATGAGAATGTCGTCGACGAACACCACCACGAACTCGTCTAGGAAGGGGCGAAAAGATCCTCTGCTGGTAAGCTCGTCTCGCTGGGTCCTCAACTAACTCTGTTCTGCTGGTGCCATCCTGAAAGCTGGGAGAGAGATCGGTGCGGTACCCGGTACCAGGTCGATCTCAAAATCGACCTCTCTGGGTGGTGGAAGCCCTGGTAACACCTCGAGAAACACGTCGGTGTAGTCGCACACAATCCTGGGAAAACTGCTCTGCTGCACTCCCTCTGACCCAAACAGGGACAGGCTGGCCAGCAAGGCTGAAAGCTCGCTGCCACGCCTCCGTACACCACAAGCAAAGGAATCAGCTGAAAACCGATCCCCCAACAACACAAACTGTGTCCCATCGGGTGTCCAAGCGACTACCCTCCGGCGACCACAGTCGATGATAGCTCGGTATGCTGCCAACCAGTCCATACCGAGTATCACATCGAAGCCTGTCATGTCTAGCACCCGCAGGTCTAGACAGACACGGAGGCCTCCAACCTCCAAAGAACAAGATCGGCAAACCCGGTCTACCCTGACTGTGCCGCCGATCGGTGACTCTACAGACTGTGCCACCTCTAGCCAACTCGTCTCCAACCCTCTGAGCACGGATGGCCCTGCCGCTGCCTGCTGGTACTGCTGCGGCTGCTGGTACGGCTGGTAAAGCTGAACGGTGTCCGACTGCTCATGCACCGAAAAAGCAAACACACACCCCCGCTGACCGCCTCCACCTCTGGAGCGGCCCGGTCCAGCCCCTGATCCGCTCCCGCCACTGCTCCCCTGCCAAGCACTGGACCTCCGCCTCGACTCCCCTGCGGCACAGCGCCACGCGCTCTTCGCAAGTGACAGTCCCTACGGTAGTGTCCCAGCTGCCCGCACGAGAAGCACGTGACTGACGCGCTATCAGGCTGCTGACCTTGGCCTCCCCCTGACGGAGCCTGCCCAGACGGCCCGGCCGTCAGGAGAAACTGGCCTGGTGGACTCGGCAACTGTGCCTGGAACTGCTGCGGGTGCTGCGACCGCTGCTGAAAGCGTCACTGACGCCACAGGTTCCCTCTACCGAATCCCCCTCTGAACTGGGGTCTCTGCGGTGTGCTGGTAGAGAATGCCGGTGGAACTGCTCGGCACCTCTCGTCTCGCAACTGCGCCCCTACTGCCAAGGCACAGTCCGGAACTGCTGAGTACGCCTGGAAGCGGTAAGAACTGGTCCGTCGTCTAATCTCTGATCAAAGCCTCTGCTCAAACTGACATGCACTGGCCACTGGATCTGCTGCTACTGCCCCCGCAAAATGGACCAAGTGCGTGAACCGGGTGGCATACTGCTGAAACTCCAGCAAGACCACCACAGCGGTCCGCGCGTCGACCGGAGCGAGAACCCCCTCCTCGGCGAGAAGGGTCTCCTCCCGTGCGACCGAGCCGTCGCTGGTGATGGCTCAGTCCGTCTAGCTCTGACCTCCCTGACAGGTGCTACCCTGTCTGGTCGGGCGGGTCGACCAAGTCGTGCCCCACCCCGACCATCAACCGAAGGTCGCCCTCGAGCTCCCGACATCTGCGCAATCACCAACAACAAACGAGCGTCCACTCGTTCGAACCCAAGACAAAGAAGCACAACATAAAGCGGAAAAGCACAACACATGAAAATGAGCATGCACAGATGTTCTAGACATAGAACTAACCCATTCCACGCTCAATCTCAACCGAATCTTGATCCTAAACCCTGGGATCTAAAACCTATGCTCTGATACCAAGTTGTCGCGCCCCGACCCGCGTAGGCCCACCCGGGCCGGGCGTCGCGAACCGGAACCTAACCTACTGCGGAAAATTTTGGCGAGGTTTCCCTCTAATCGTAGTGGTTACCCTATCAACCATAAACATCCTGTTTTATACAACAAATATAAAGCTCAACACACAAAGCTGGAATATAGTACAAATCCTCAAACAGGGAAAGTTATACAAAATCGCTCCCGTAGGAGACTATCTAACCAAAGGTGTACACGGATAGATCACAGCTCCTCAAGCTCCGCCAGACGCCGCCACGTCACCGAACACCTGCCCGGTAGGGGCGACCGAAGAAGAGCTAGCGCCAGCACCTACAAAACGCAGCCCGGGTAGGAGTGAGCACTAAGCTCAGCAGGGACACTACACTACGACACTCACAAGGGAGGGAACACAACAGTGTCGCCCCCAAGCAAAACCTAGGTGTATCCCAGGGGTCCCACTAACCATTCTAAGCAAACATTACCACAAACATGGTCAGTGTGTGTACAAGCGCGAGTGTGCAACTAGCCGACAAGGTGCAATTTACCAAATTGCCCTTGCGGCCCACAGCAAGCCACAGGAGGAGAGGGACGGGTCCTCACACTCAGCCTTCAAAATAGCAAGCTTTTACCTTTTACTTTTTTTGCCTTTTCCTTCACTTTTTGATACTAGGACTTGCGAGTTTTTTTCACGTTTTCTCAATCATCTTTTTGCTGAATATCATCCCAGGCATGCCTCCTCGAAGCCCAAGGCCACCGGATCGGGCACGTCGAATCCCCGGATCCTCAGCCTCCAAAATAGCAAGCTTTTACATTTCTACCTTTTTTGCCTTTTACTTCACTTTTTGATACTAGGCCTTGCTAATTTTTTTTCTTATTTCTCATTAATCTTTTTGCTGAATATCATCCCAGGAAGGCCTCCTCGAAGCTCCTGGCCAACGGATCGGGCACGTCGAATCCCCGGATCCTCAGCCTCCAAAATAGCAAGCTTTTACATTTCTACCTTTTTTGCCTTTTACTTCACTTTTTGATACTAGGCCTTGCTAATTTTTTTTCTTATTTCTCATTAATCTTTTTGCTGAATATCATCCCAGGAAGGCCTCCTCGAAGCTCCTGGCCAACGGATCGGGCATGTCGAATCACCGGATCCTCAACCTCGAAAATAGCAAGCTTTTACATTTTACCTTTTTTGCCTTTTCCTTCACTTTTTGATACTAGGCCTTGCTAAATTTTTTTCTTATTTCTCAATCATCATTTTACTGAATATCATCCCAGGCAGGCCTCCTCGAAGCCCGTGGACACTGGATTGGGCACGTCGAATCCCCAGATCCTCAGCCTCCAAAATAGCAAGCTTTTACCTTTTACCTTTTTTGTCTTTTCCTTCACTCTTTGATACTAGGCCTTGCGAATTTTTTTCCCTTTTTCTCATTCATCTTTTTGCTAAATATCATAACAGGCACGCTTGCTCGAAGCCCTTGGCCACCCGATCGGGCACGTCGAATCCCCAGATCCTCAGCCTACAAAATAGCAAGCTTTTACCTTTTACCTTTTTGCCTTTCCCTTCACTTTTTGATACTAGGCCTTGATAATTTTTTTTTCTTATTTCTCATTCATTTTTTTTGCTGAATATCATCCCAGCCAGGTCTCCTCGAAGACCCTGGCCACCGGATCGCGCACGTCCAATCCCCGGATCCTCAGCCTCCAAAATAGCAAGCTTTTACCTGTAACCTTTTTTGCCTTTTCCTTTACTTTTTGAAACTAGGCCTTGCTAATTTCTTTTCTTATTTCTCATTCATCTTTTTGCTGAATATCATCCCAGGCAGGCCTCCTCGAAGCCCCTGGCCAACGGATCGGGCATGTCGATTCCCCGGATTCTCAACCTCCAAAATAGCAAGCTTTTACCTTTTACCTTTTTTGCCTTTTCCTTCACTTTTTGATACTAGGCCTTGCTATTTTTTTTTCTTATTTCTGATTCATCTTTTTACTGAATATCATCCCAGGGAGGCCTCCTCGAAGCCCTTGGCCATCGGATTGGGCACGTTGAATCCCCAGATCCTCAGCCTCCAAAATAGCAAGCTTTTACCTTTTACCTTTTTTGTCTTTTCCTTTAACTTTTGATACTAGGCTTTCCTAATTTTTTTTCTTATTTCTCATTCATCTTTTTGGTAAATGTCATCCCAGGCAGGCCACCTCGAAGCCCCTGGCCACTGGATCAGACACGTCGAATCCCCGGATCCTCAGCCTCCAAAATAGCAAGCTTTAATCTTTTACCTTTTTTGCCTTTTCCTACACTTTTTAATACTAGGCCTTGCCAATTTTTTTTCTTATTCTCATTCCTCTTTTTGCTGAATATCATCCCAGGCAAGCCTCCTCGAAGCCCCTGGCCACAGGATCGGGCTTGTCGAATCCCCGGATCCTCAACCTCCAAAATAGCATGCTTTTACCTTTTACCTTTTTTGCCTTTTCCTTCACTTTTTGATACTAGGCCTTGCTAATTTTTTTTCTTATTTCTAATTCATCCTTTTGTTGAATATCATCCAACGCAGGCCTCCTCGAACCCCCTAGCCACCGGATCGGGCACGTCGAATCCCCGGATCCTCAGCCTCCAAAATAGCATGCTTTTACCTTTTACTTTTTTTGCCATTTCCTTCACTTTTTGATACTAGGCCTTGCTAATTTTTTTTCTTATTTCTCATTCATCTTTTTGCTAAATATCATCCCAGGCATGCCTCCTCGAAGCCCCTTTCCACCGGATCGGACACGTCGAATCCCCGTATTCTCACCCTAAAAAAATAGCAAGCTTTTACCTTTTACCTTTTTTGCCTTTTCCTTCACTTTTTGATACTAGGCCTTGCTAATTTTTTTTCTTATTTCTCATCCATCTTTTTGCTGAATATCATCCCAGGAAGGCCTCCTCGAAGCCCCTGGCCACCGGATTGGGCACGTCGAATCCCCACATCCTCCGCCTCCAAAATAGCAAGCTTTTACCTTTTGTCGTTTTTGTATTTTAGTTCACTCTTTGATACTAAGCCTTGCGAATTTTTTTTCCTTTTTCTCATTCATCTTTTGGCTAAATATCATATCAGGCACGCCTCCTGAAAGCCCATTACCACCGGATCGGGCACGTCGAATCCCCGGATCCTCAGCCTACAAAATAGCTTGTTTTTACCTTTCAACTTTTTGCCTTTTCCTTCACTTTTTAATACTAGGCTTTGCTAATTTTTTTTCTTATTTCTCATTCATTTTTTTGCTGAATATCATCCCAGGTAGGCCTCCTCGATGCTCTTGGCGACCGAATCGGGCACGTCGAATCCTCAGATCCTCAGCCTCGAAAATAGCAAGCTTTTACCTTTTACCTTTTTTGCCTTTTCTTTCACTTTTTGATACTAGGCCTTGCTAATTTTTTTCCCTTTTTCTCATTCATCTTTTGGCTAAATATCATCCCAGGCAGGCCTCCTCGAAGCCCCTGGCCACCGGATCGGACACATCGAATCCCCGGATCCTCAGCCTGCAAAATAGCAAGCTTTTACCATTTACCTTTTTGCCTTTTCCTTCACTTTTTGATACTAGGCCTTCCAAATTTTTTTCCCTTTTTCTCATTCATCTTTTTGCAGAATATCATGCCAGGCAGGCCTCCTTGAAACCCCTGGCCACCGGATCGAGCACGTCAAATCCCCGGATCCTCAGCCTCCAAAATAGCAAACGTTTACCTTTTACCTTTTTTGCCTTTTCCTTCACTTTTTAATACTAGGCCTTGCTAATTTTTTTTCTTATTACTCATTCATTTTTTTGCTGAATATCATCTCAGGCAGGCCTCCTCGAAGCCCCTGGCCAACCGATCGAGCACGTCGAATCCCCGGATCCTCAGCCTCCAAAATAGCAAGCTTTTACCTTTTACCTTTTTTGCCTTTTCCTTCACTTTTTAATACTGGGCCTTGCTTATTTTTTTTCTTATTTCTCATTCATTTTTTTGCTGAATATCATCCCAGGTAGGCCTCCTCGAAGCTCTTGGCGACCGAATCGGACGCGTCGAATCCTCAGATCCTCAACCACCAAGATAGCAAGCTTTTACCTTTTACCTTTTTTGCCTTTTCCTTCACTTTTTGATACTAGACCTTGCTAATTTTTTTCCCTTTTTCTCATTCATATTTTTTCTAAATATCATCCCAGGCAGGCCTCCTCGAAGCCACTGGCCAACGGATCAGACACGTCGAATCCCTGGATCCTCAGCCTGCAAAATAGCAAGCTTTTACCTTTTACCTTTTTGCCTTTCCCTTCACTTTTTGATACTAGGCCTTGCTAATTTTTTTTCTTATTTCTCATTCGTTTTTTTGCTGACTATCATCCCAGGCAGGCCTCCTCGAAGCCCCTGGCCACCGGATCGAGCACGTCGAATCCCCGGATCCTCAACCTCCAAAATAGCAAGCTTTTACCTTTTACCTTTTTTGCCTTTTCCTTCACTTTTTAATACTAGGCCTTGCTAATTTTGTTTCTTATTTTTCATTCATTTTTTTGCTGAATATCATCCCAGGTAGTCCTCCTCGAAGCTCTTGGCAACCAAATCGGGCACGTCGAATCCTCAGATCCTCAGCCTCCAAAATAGCAAGCCTTTACCTTTTACCTTTTTTGCCTTTTCCTTCACTTTTTGATACTAGGCCTTCCTAATTTTTTTCCCTTTTTCTCATCCATCTTTTTGCTGAATATCATGCCAGGCAGGCCTCCTTGAAGCCCCTGGCCACCGGATCGAGCACGTCGAATCCCCGGATCCTCAGCCTCCAAAATAGCAAACTTTTACCTTTTACCTTTTTTGCCTTTTCCTTCACTTTTTAATACTAGGCCTTGCTAATTTTTTTTCTTATTTCTCATTCATGTTTTTGATGAATATCATGCCAGGTAGGCCTCCTCGATGCTCTTGGCGACCGTATCGGGCACGTCGAATCCTCAGATCCTCAGCCTCCAAAATAGCAAGCTTTTTCATTTTACCTTTTTTGCCTTTTCCTTCACTTTTTGATACTAGGCCTTGCTAATTTTTTTTCCCTTTTTCTCATTCATCTTTTTGCTAAATTTCATCCCAGGCAGGCCTCCTCGAAGCCCCTGGCCACCGGATCGGACACATCGAATCCCCGGATCCTCAGCCTGCAAAATAGAAAGCTTTTACCTTTTACCTTTTTGCCTTTTCCTTCACTTTTTGATACTAGGCATTGCTAATTTTTTTTTCCTATTTCTCATTCATTTTTTTGCTGAATATCATCCCAGGCAGGCCTGCTCGATGCCCCTGACCACCGGATCGACCACGTCGAATCCCCGGATCCTCAGTCTCCAAAATAACAAGCTTTTACCTTTTACCTTTTTTGCCTTTTCCTTCACTTTTTAATACTAGGCCTTGCAAATTTTTTTTCTTATTTGTCATTCATTTTTTTGCTGAATATCATCCCAGGCAGGCTTCCTCGAAGACCCTGGCCACCGGATCGAGCACATCGAATCCCAGGATCCTTAGCCTCCAAAATAGCTAGCTTTTACCTTTTACCTTTTTTGCCTTTTCCTTCACTTTTTAATACTAGGCTTTGCTAAATTTTTTTCTTATTTTTCATTCATTTTTTTGCTGATTATCATCCCAGGTAGTCCTCCTCGAAGCTCTTGGCGACCGAATCGGGCACGTCGAATCCTCAGATTCTCAGCCTCCAAAATAGCAAGCCTTTACCTTTTACCTTTTTTGCCTTTTCCTTCACTTTTTGATACTAGGCCTTCCTAATTTTTTTCCCTTTTTCTCATCCATCTTTTTGCTGAATATCATGCCAGGCAGGCCTCCTTGAAGCCCCTGGCCACCGGATCGAGCACGTCGAATCCCCGGATCCTCAGCCTCCAAAATAGCAAACTTTTACCTTTTACCTTTTTTGCCTTTTCCTTCACTTTTTAATACTAGGCCTTGCTAATTTTTTTTCTTATTTCTCATTCATGTTTTTGCTGAATATCATGCCAGGTAGGCCTCCTCGATGCTCTTGGCGACCGTATCGGGCACGTCGAATCCTCAGATCCTCAGCCTCCAAAATAGCAAGCTTTTTCATTTTACCTTTTTTGCCTTTTCCTTCACTTTTTGATACTAGGCCTTGCTAATTTTTTTTCCCTTTTTCTCATTCATCTTTTTGCTAAATTTCATCCCAGGCAGGCCTCCTCGAAGCCCCTGGCCACCGGATCGGACACATCGAATCCCCGGATCCTCAGCCTGCAAAATAGAAAGCTTTTACCTTTTACCTTTTTGCCTTTTCCTTCACTTTTTGATACTAGGCATTGCTAATTTTTTTTCCTATTTCTCATTCATTTTTTTGCTGAATATCATCCCAGGCAGGCCTCCTCGATGCCCCTGACCACCGGATCGACCACGTCGAATCCCCGGATCCTCAGTCTCCAAAATAACAAGCTTTTTCATTTTACCTTTTTTGCCTTTTCCTTCACTTTTTGATACTAGGCCTTGCTAATTTTTATCCCTTTTTCTCATTCATATTTTTTCTAAATATCATCCCAGGCAGGCCTCCTCGAAGCCCCTGGCCAACGGATCGGACACGTCGAATCCCTGGATCTTCAGCCTACAAAATAGCAAGCTTTTATCTTTTACCTTTTTGCCTTTTCCTTCACTTTTTGATACTAGGCCTTGCTAATTTTTTTTCTTATTTCTTATTCATTTTTTTGCTGTATATCATCCCAGGCAGGCCTCCTCGAAGCCCCTGGCCACCGGATCGAGCACGTCGAATCCCCGGATCCTCAACCTCCAAAATAGCAAGCTTTTACCTTTTACCTTTTTTGCCTTTTCCTTCACTTTTTAATACTAGGTCTTGCTAAATTTTTTTCATATTTCTCATTCATTTTCTTGCTGAATATCATCCCAGGTAGGCCTCCTCGAAGCTCTTGGCGACCGAATCGGGCTAGTCGAATCCTCAGATCCTCTGCCTCCAAAATAGCAAGCTTTTACCTTTTACCTTTTTTGCCTTTTCCTTCACTTTTTGATACTAGGCCTTGCTAATTTTTTTCCCTTTTTCTCATTCATCTTTTTGCTGAATATCATCCCAGGCAGGCCTCCTCGAAGCCCCTGGCCACCGGATCGACCACGTCGAATCCCCGGATCCTCAGCCTGCAAAAAAGCAAGCTTTTACCATTTACTTTTTTGCCTTTTCCTTCACTTTTTGATACTAGGCCTTCCTAAGTTTTTTTCTTATTTCTCATTCATTTTTTTGCTGAATATCATCCCAGGCAGGTCTCCTCGAAGCCCCTGGCCACCGGATCGAGCACGTCGAATCCCCGGATCCTCAACCTCCAAAATAGCAAGCTTTTACCTATTACCTTTTTTGTCTTTTCCTTCACTTTTTAATAATAGGTCTTTCTAAAATTTTTTCTTATTTTTCATTCATTTTTTTGCTGAATATCCTCCCATGTAAGCCTCCTCGAAGCTCTTGGCGATCGAATCGGGCACGTCGAATCCTCAGATCCTCTGCCTCCAAAATAGCAAGCTTTTAGCTTTTACCTTTTTTGCCTTTTCCTTCACTTTTTGATACTAGGCCTTGCTAATTTTTTTCCCTTTTTCTCATTCACCTTTTTGTTGAATATCATCCCAGGCAGGCCTCCTCGAAGCCCCTGGCCACCGGATCGACCACATCGAATCCCCGGATCCTCAGTTTGCAAAATAGCAAGCTTTTACCTTTTACCTTTTTGCCTTTTCCTTCACTTTTTGATACTAGGCCTTGCTAATTTTTTTTCTTATTTCTCATTCATTTTTTTGCTGAATATCATCCCAGGCAGGCCTCCTCGAAGCCCCTGGCCACTGGATCGAGCACGTCAAATCCCCGGATCCTCAACCTCCAAAATAGCAAGCTTTTGCCTTTTACCTTTTTTGCCTTTTCCTTCACTTTTTAATACTAGGTCTTGCTAAATTTTTTTCTTCTTTCTTATTCATTTTTTTGCTGAATATCATCCCAGGGAGTCCTCCTCGAAGCTCTTGGGGACCGAATCGGGCACGTCGAATTCTCAGATCCTCAGCCTCCAAAATAGCAAGCTTTTACCATTTACCTTTTTTGCCTTTTTCTTCATATTTTGATACTAGGCCTTGCTAATTTTTTTCCCTTTTTCTCATTCATCCTTTTGCTGAATATCATCCTAGGCAGGCCTCCTCGTAGCCCCTGGCCACCGGATCGACCACGTCGAATCCCCGGATCCTCAGCCTCCATAATAGCAAGCTTTTACCTTTTACCTTTTTTACCTTTTCCCTCACTTTTTAATACTAGGCCTTGCTAATTTTTTTTCTTATTTCTCATTCATTTTTTTGCTGAATATCATCCCAGGTAGGCCTCCTCGAAGCTCTTGGCGACCGAATCGGGCACGTCGAATCCTCAGATCCTCAGCCTCCAAAATAGCAAGCTTTTACCTTTTACCTTTTTTGCCTTTTCCTTCACTTTTTGATACTAGGCCTTGCTAATTTTTTTCCCTTTTTCTCATTCATCTTTTTGCTAAATATCATCCCAGGCAGGCCTCCTCGAAGCCCCTGCCCACCGGATCGGACACATCAAATCCCCGGATCCTCAGCATGTAAAATAGCAAGCTTTTACCTTTTACCTTTTTGCCTTTTCCTTCACTTTTTGATACTAGGCCTTGCTAATTTTTTTTCTTATTTCTCATTCATTTTTTTGCTGAATATCATCCCAGGCAGGCCTCTTCGAAGCCCCTGGCCACCGGATCGAGCACGTCGAATCCCCGGATCCTCAGCCTCCAAAATAGCAAGCTTTTACCTTTTACCTTTTTTGCCTTTTCCTTCACTTTTTAATACTAGGCCTTGCTAATTTTTTTTCTTATTTCTCATTCATATTTTTGCTGAATATCATCCCAGGCAGGCCTCCTCGAAGCTCTTGGCAACCGAATCGGGCACGTCGAATCCTCAGATCCTCAGCCTCCAAAATTGTAAGCTTTTACCTTTTACCTTTTTGCCTTTTCCTTCACTTTTTGATACTAGGCCTTGCTAATTTTTTTTCTTGTTTCTCATTCATTTTTTTGCTGAATATCATCCCAGGCAGGCCTCTTCGAAGCTCCTGGCCTCCGGATCGAGCACGTCGAATCCCCGGATCCTCAGCCTCCAAAATAGCAAACTTTTACATTTTACCTTTTTTGCCTTTTCCTTCACTTTTTAATAATAGGCCTTGCTAATTTTTTTTCTTATTTCTCATTAATTTTTTTGCTGAATATCATCCCAGGCAGGCCTCCTCGAAGCCCCTGGCCACCGGATCGAGCACGTCGAATCCCCGGATCCTCAACCTACAAAATGGCAAGCTTTTACCTTTTACCTTTTTTGCATAATAGGTCTTTCTAAATTTTGACATCACTTTTGAATAATAGGTCTTTCTAAATTTTTTTCTTATTTCTCATTCATTTTTTTGCTGAATATCCTCTCAGGTGCCTTTCTCGAAGCTCTTGGCGACCGAATCGGGCACGTCGAATCCTCTGCCTCCAAAATAGCAAGCTTTTAGCTTTTACCTTTTTTGCCTTTTCCTTCACTTTTTAATACTAGGCCTTGCTAATTTTTTTCCCCTTTTCTCATTCTTCTTTTTGCTGAATATCATCCCAGGCAGGCCTCCTCGAAGCCCCTGGCCACCGGATCGACCACATCGAATCCCCGGATCCTCAGTTTGCAAAATAACAAGCTTTTACCTTTTACCTTTTTGCCTTTTCCTTCACTTTTTGATACTAGGCCTTGCTAATTTTTTTTGTTATTTCTCATTCAATCTTTTGCTGAATATCATCCCAGGCAGGCCTCCTCGAAGCCCCTGGCCACCGGATCGAGCACGTCGAATCCCTGGATCCCCAACCTCCAAAATAGCATGCTTTTACCTTTTACCTTTTTTGCCTTTTCCTTCACTTTTTAATACTAGGTCTTGCTAAATTTTTTTCTTCTTTCTCATTCATTTTTTTGCTGAATCTCATCCCAGGGAGGCCTCCTCGAAGCTATTGGCGACCGAATCGGGCACGTCGAATCCTAAGATCCTCAGCCTCCAAAATAGCAAGCTTTTACCTTTTACCTTTTTTGCCTTTTTCTTCACATTTTGATACTAGGCCTTGCTAATTTTTTTCCCTTTTTCTCATTCATCTTTTTGCTGATTATCATCCCAGGCAGGCCTCCTCGAAGCCCCTGCCCACCGGATCGACCACGTCGAATCCCCGGATCCTCAGCCTCCATAATAGCAAGCTTTTACCTTTTACCTTTTTTACCTTTTCCCTCACTTTTTAATACTAGGCCTTGCTAATTTTTTTTCTTATTTCTCATTCATTTTTTTGCTGAATATCATCCCAGGTAGGCCTCCTCGAAGCTCTTGGCGACCGAATCGGGCACGTCGAATCCTCAGATCCTCACCCTCCAAAATAGCAAGCTTTTACCTTTTACCTTTTTTTGTCTTTTCCTTCACTTTTTGATACAAGGCCTTGCTAATTTTTTTCCCTTTTTCTCATTCATCTTTTTGTTAAATATCATCCCAGGCAGGCCTCCTCGAAGCCCCTGGCCACCGGATCGGACACATCAAATCCCCGGATCCTCAGCCTGTAAAATAGCAAGCTTTTACCTTTTACCTTTTTGCCTTTTCCTTCACTTTTTGATACTAGGCCTTGCTAATTTTTTTTCTTATTTCTCATTCATTTTTTTGCTGAATATCATCCCAGGCAGGCCTCGTCGAAGCCCCTGGCCACCGGATCGAGCACGTCGAATCCCCGGATCCTCAGCCTCCAAAATAGCAAGCTTTTACCTTTTACCTTTTTTGGCTTTTCCTTCACTTTTTAATACTAGGCCTTGCTAATTTTTTTTCTTATTTCTCATTCATTTTTTTGCTGAATATCATCCGAGGTAGGCATCCTCGAAGCTCTTGGCAACCGAATCGGGCTCGTCGAATCCTCAGATCCTCAGCCTCCAAAATAGCAAGCTTTTACCTTATACCCTTTTTGCCTTTTCCTTCACATTTTGATACTAGGCCTTGCTAATTTTTTTCCCTTTTTCTCATTCATCTTTTTGCTAAATATCATCCCAGGCAGGCCTCCTTGAAGCCCCTGGCCACCGGATCGACCACGTCGAATCCCCGGATCCTCAGCCTGTAAAATAGCAAGCTTTTACCTTTTACCTTTTTGCCTTTTCCTTCACTTTTTGATACTAGGCCTTGCTAATTTTTTTTCTTATTTCTCATTCATTTTTTTGCTGAATATCATCCCAGGCACGCCTTCTCGAAGCCCCTGGCCACCGGATCGAGCACGTCGAATCCCCGGATCCTCGGCCTCCATAATAGCAAGCTTTTACCTTTTACCTTTTTTGCCTTTTCCCTTACTTTTTAATACTAGGCCTTGCTAATTTTTTTTCTTTTTTCTCATTCATTTTTTTGCTTAATATCATCCCAGGTAGGCCTCCTCGAAGCTCTTGGCGACCGAATCGGGCATGTCGAATCCTCAGATCCTCAGCCTCCAAAATAACAAGCTTTTACCTTTTACCTTTTTTGCCTTTTCCTTCACTTTTTGATACTAGGCCTTGCTAATTTTTTTCCCTTTTTCTCATTCATCTTTTTGCTAAATATCATCCCAGGCAGGCCTCCTCGAAGCTCCTTGCCATGGGATCGGACACATCGAATCCCCGAATCCTCAGCCTGCAAAATAGCAAGCTTTTACCTTTTACCTTTTTGCCTTTTCCTTCACTTTTTGATACTAGGCCTTGCTAATTTTTTTTCTTATTTCTCATTCATTTTTTTGCTGAATATTATCCCAGGCAGGCCTCCTCGAAGCCTCTGGCCACCGGATCGAGCACATCGAATCTCCGGATTCTCAGCCTCCAAAATAGCAAGCTTTTACCTTTTACCTTTTTTTCCATTTCCTTCACTTTTTAATACTCGGCCTTGCTAATTTTTTTTCTTATTTCTCATTCATTTTTTTGCTGAATATCATCCCAGGCAGGCCTCCTCGAAGCCCCTGGCCACCGGATCGAGCACGTCGAATCCCCGGATCCTCAGCCTCCAAAATAGCAAGCTTTTTCCTTTTACCTTTTTTGCCTTTTCCTTCACTTTTTAATACTAGGCCTTGCTAATTTTTTTTCATATTTCTCATTTATTTTTTTGCTGAATATCATCCCAGGCAGGCCTCCTCGAAGCCCCTGGCCACCGGATCGAGCACATCGAATCCCCGGATCCTCAGCCTCCAAAATAGCAAGCTTTTACCTTTTACCTTTTTTTCCTTTTCCTTCACTTTTTAATACTCGGCCTTGCTAATTTTTTTTCTTATTTCTCATTCATTTTTTTGCTGAATATCATTCCACGTAGGCCTCCTCGAAACTCTTGGCGACCGAATCGGGCACGTCGAATCCTCAGATCCTTAGCCTCCAAAATAGCAAACGTTTACCTTTTACCTTTTTTGCCTTTTCCTTCACTTTTTGATACCAGGCCTTCCTAATTTTTTTCCCTTTTTCTCATTCATCTTTTTGCTAAATATCATCCCAGGCAGGCCTCCTCGAAGCCCCTGGCCACCGGATCGGACACATCGAATCCCCGGATCCTCAGCCTACAAAATAGCAAGCTTTTACCTTTTACCTTTTTGCCTTTTCCTTCACTTTTTGATACTAGGCCTTGCTAATTTTTTTTCTTGTTTCTCATTCATTTTTTTGCTGAATATCATCCCAGGCAGGCCTCTTCGAAGCTCCTGGCCACCGAATCGAGCACGTCGAATCCCCGGATCCTCAGCCTCCAAAATAGCAAGCTTTTACCTTTTACCTTTTTGCCTTTTCCTTCACTTTTTGATACTAGGCCTTGTTAATTTTTTTTCTTGTTTCTCATTCAATTTTTTGCTGAATATCATCCCAGGCAGGCCTCTTCGAAGCTCCTGGCCACCAGATCGAGCAAGTCGAATCCCCGGATCCTCAGCCTCCAAAATAGCAAACTTTTACCTTTTACCTTTTTTGCCTTTTCCTTCACTTTTTAATACTAGGCCTTGCTAATTTTTTTTCTTATTTCTCATTCATTTTTTTGCTGAATATCATCCCAGGCAGGACTCCTCGAAGCCCCTGGCCACCGGGTCGAGCACGTCGAATCCCCGGATCCTCAGCCTCCAAAATAGCAAGCTTTTACCTTTTACCTTTTTTGCCTTTTCCTTCACTTTTTAATACTTGGCATTGCTAATTTTTTTTCTTATTTCTAATTCATTTTTTTGCTGAATATCATCCCAGGTAGGCCTCTTCGAAGCTCTTGGCGACCGAATCGGGCACGTCGAATCCTCAGATCCTCAGCCTCCAAAATAGCAAGCTTTTACCTTTTACCTTTTTTGCCTTTTACTTCACATTTTGATACTCGGCCTTGCTAATTTTTTTCCCTTTTTCTCATTCATCTTTTTGCTAAATATCATCCCAGGCAGACCTCCTCGAAGCCCTTGGCCACCGGATCGACCACGTCGAATCCCCGGATCCTCAGCCTCCAAAATAGCAAGCTTTCACCTTTTACCTTTTTTGCCTTTTCCTTCACTTTTTAATACTAGGCCTTGCTAATGTTTTTTCTTATTTCTCATTCATTTTTTTGCTGAATATCATCCCAGGCAGGCCTCCTCGAAGCCCCTGACCACCGGATCGAGCACATCGAATCCCCGAATCCTCAGCCTCCAAAATAGCAAGCTTTTACCTTTTACCTTTTTTTCCTTTTCCTTCACTTTTTAATACTCGGCCTTGTTAATTTTTTTTCTTATTTCTCATTCATGTTTTTGCTGAATATCAATCCAGGTAGGCCTCCTCGAAACTCTTGGCGACCGAATCGGGCACGTCGAATCCTCAGATCCTCAGCCTCCAAAATAGCAAGCGTTTACCTTTAACCTTTTTTGCCTTTTCCTTCACTTTTTGATACCAGGCCTTCCTAATTTTTTTTCCTTTTTCTCATTCATCTTTTTGCTAAATATCATCCCAGGCAGGCCTCCTCGAAGCCCCTGGCCACCGGATCGGACACATCGAATCCCCGGATCCTCAGCCTACAAAATAGCAAGCTTTTACCTTTTACCTTTTTGCCTTTTCCTTCACTTTTTGATACTAGGCCTTGCTAATTTTTTTTCTTGTTTCTCATTCATTTTTTTGCTGAATATCATCCCAGGCAGGCCTCTTCGAAGCTCCTGGCCACCGGATCGAGCACGTCGAATCCCCGGATCCTCAGCCTCCAAAATAGCAAAATTTTACATTTTACCTTTTTTGCCTTTTCCTTCACTTTTTAATAATAGGCCTTGCTAATTTTTTTTCTTATTTCTCATTCATTTTTTTGCTGAATATCATCCCAGGCAGGCCTCCTCGAAGCCCCTGGCCACCGGATCGAGCACGTCGAATCCCCGGATCCTCAGCCTCCAAAATAGCAAGCTTTTTCCTTTTACCTTTTTTGCCTTTTCCTTCACTTTTTAATACTAGGCCTTGCTAGTTTTTTTTCTTATTTCTCATTCATTTTTTTGCTGAATATCATCCCAGGCAGGACTCCTCGAAGCTCCTGGCCACCGGGTCGAGCACGTTGAATCCCCGGATCCTCAGCCTCCAAAATAGCAAGCTTTTACCTTTTACCTTTTTTGCCTTTTCCTTCACTTTTTAATACTGGGCATTGCTAATTTTTTTTCTTATTTCTCATTCATTTTTTTGCTGAATATCATCCCAGGTAGGCCTCTTCGAAGCTCTTAGCGACCGAATCGGGCACGTCAAATCCTCAGATCCTCAGCCTCCAAAATAGCAAGCTTTTACCTTTTATCTTTTTGGCCTTTTCCTTCACATTTTGATACTAGGCCTTGCTAATTTTTTTCCCTTTTTATCATTCATCTTTTTGCTGAATATCATCCCAGGCAGACCTCCTCAAAGCCCTTGGCCACCGGAGCGACCACGTCGAATCCCCGGATCCTCAGCCTCCAAAATAGCAAGCTTTTACCTTTTACCTTTTTGCCTTTTCCTTCACTTTTTGATACTAGGCCTTGCTAATTTTTTTTCTTGTTTCTCATTCAATTTTTTGCTGAATATCATCCCTGGCAGGCCTATTCGAAGCTCCTGGCCACCGGATCGAGCAAGTCGAATCCCCGGATCCTCAGCCTCCAAAATAGCAAACTTTTACCTTTTACCTTTTTTGCCTTTTCCTTCACTTTTTAATACTAGGCCTTGCTAATTTTTTTTCTTATTTCTCATTCATTTTGTTGCAGAATATCATCCCAGGCAGGACTCCTCGAAGCCCCTGGCCACCGGGTCGAGCACGTCGAATCCCCGGATCCTCAGCCTCCAAAATAGCAAGCTTTTACCTCTTACCTTTTTTGCCTTTTCCTTCACTTTTTAATACTGGGCATTGCTAATTTTTTTTCTTATTTCTCATTCATTTTTTTGCTGAATATCATCCCAGATAGGCCTCCTCGAAGCTCTTAGCAACCGAATCGGGCACGTCGAATCCTCAGATCCTCAGCCTCCAAAATAGCAAGCTTTTACCTTTTACCTTTTTTTACCTTTTCCTTCACTTTTTTCTTGTTTCTCATTCATGTTTTTGCTGAATATCATCCCAGGCAGGCCTCCTTGAAGCCCCTGGCCACCAGATCACCAACGTCGAATCCCCGGGTCCTCAGCATCCAAAATAGCAAGCTTTTACCTTTTACCTTTTTCGCCTTTTCCTTCACTTTTTAATACTAGGCCTTGCTAATTTTTTTTCTTATTTCTCATTAATTTTTTTGCTGAATATCATCCCAGGTAGGCCTCTTCGAAGCTCTTGGCGACCGAATCGGGCACGTCAAATTCTCAGATCCTCAGCCTCCAAAATAGCAAGCTTTTACCTTTTACCTTTTTTGCCTTTTCCTTCACTTTTTAATACTAGGCCTTGCTAATGTTTTTTCTTATTTCTCTTTCATTTTTTTGCTGAATATCATCCCAGGCAGGCCTCCTCGAAGCCCCTGGCCACGGGATCGAGCACGTCGAATCCCCGGATCCTCAGCCTCCAAAATAGCAAGCTTTTACCTTTTTAGCCTTTTCCTTAACTTTTTAATACTAAGCCTTGCTAATTTTTTTTCTTGTTTCTCATTCATTTTTTTGCTGAATATCATCCCTGGTAGGCCTCCTCGAAGCTCTTGGCAACCGAATCGGGCACGTCGAATCCTCAGCATCCAAAATTGCAAGCATTTACCTTTTATCTTTTTTGCCTTTTCCTTCACATTTTGATACTAGGCCTGCTAATTTTTTTCCCTTTTTCTCATTCATCTTTTTGGTGAATATCATCCCAGGCAGGCCTTCTCGAAGCCCCTGGCGACCGAATCGAGCACGTCGAATCCCCGGATCCTCAGCCTCCAAAATAGCAAGCTTTTACCTTTTACCTTTTTTGCCTTTTCCTTCACTTTTTAATACTAGGCCTTGCTAATTTTTTTTCTTATTTCTCATTAATTTTTTTGCTGAATATCATCCCAGGCAGGCCTCCTCGAAGCCCCTGGCCACGGGATCGAGCACGTCGAATCACCGGATCCTCAGCCTCCAAAATAGCAAGCTTTTACCTTTTACCTTTTTTGCCTTTTCTATCACTTTCTAATACTAGGCCTTGCTAATGTTTTTTCTTATTTCTCAATCATTTTTTCGCTGAATATCAACCCAGGCAGGCCTCCTCGAAGCCCCTGGCCACGGGATCGAGCACGTCGAATCCCCGGATCCTCAGCATCCAAAATAGCAAGCTTTTACCTTTTACCTTTTTTGCCTTTTCTATCACTTTTTGATACTAGGCCTTTCTAATTTTTTTCCCTTTTTCTCATTCATATTTTTGCTAAATATCATCCCAGGCAGGCCTCCTCGAAGCCCCTGGCCACTGGATCGGACACGTCGAATCCCTGGATCCTCAGCCTGCAAAATAGCAAGCTTTTAGCTTTTACCTTTTTGCCTTTTCCTTCACTTTTTGATACTAGGCCTTGCTAATTTCTTTTCTTATTTCTCATTCAACTTTTTGCTGAATATCATTCCAGGCAGGCCTCCTCGAAGCCCCTGGCCACCGGATCGCACACGTCGAATCCCCGGATCCTCAGCCTCCAAAATAGAAAGCTTTTACCTTTTACCTTTTTTGCCTTTTCCTTCACTTTTTAATACTAGGCCTTGCTAATTTTTTTTCTTACTTCTCATTCATTTTTTTGCTGAATATCATTAGAGGCAGGCCTCCTCGAAGCCCCTGGCCACCGGATCGAGCACGTCGAATCCCCGGATCCTCAGCCTCCAAAATAGCAAGCTTTTACCTTTTACCTTTTTTGCCTTTTCCTTCAGTTTTTAATACTAGGCCTTGCTAATATTTTTTCTTATTTCACATTCATTTTTTTGCTAAATATCATCCCAGGTAGGCCTCCTCGAAGCTCGTGGCGACCGAATTGGGCACGTCGAATCCTCAGATCCTCAGCCTCCAAAATAGCAAGCTTTTACCTTTTACCTTTTACCTTTTTGCCTTTTCCTTCACTTTTTGATACTAGGCCTTGCTAATTTTTTTTCTTGTTTCTCATTCATTTTTTTGCTGAATATCATCCCAGGCAGGCCTCTTCGAAGCTCCTGGCCACCGGATCGAGCACGTCGAATCCCCGGATCCTCAGCCTCCAAAATAGCAAAATTTTACATTTTACCTTTTTTGCCTTTTCCTTCACTTTTTAATAATAGGCCTTGCTAATTTTTTTTCTTATTTCTCATTCATTTTTTTGCTGAATATCATCCCAGGCAGGCCTCCTCGAAGCCCCTGGCCACCGGATCGAGCACGTCGAATCCCCGGATCCTCAGCATCCAAAATAGCAAGCTTTTTCCTTTTACCTTTTTTGCCTTTTCCTTCACTTTTTAATACTAGGCCTTGCTAGTTTTTTTTCTTATTTCTCATTCATTTTTTTGTTGAATATCATCCCAGGTAGGACTCCTCGAAGCTCCTGGCCACCGGGTCGAGCACGTCGAATCCCCGGATCCTCAGCCTCCAAAATAGCAAGCTTTTACCTTTTACCTTTTTTGCCTTTTCCTTCACTTTTTAATACTGGGCATTGCTAATTTTTTTTCTTATTTCTCATTCATTTTTTTGCTGAATATCATCCCAGGTAGGCCTCTTCGAAGCTCTTAGCGACCGAATCGGGCACGTCAAATCCTCAGATCCTCAGCCTCCAAAATAGCAAGCTTTTACCTTTTACCTTTTTTGCCTTTTCCTTCACATTTTGATACTAGGCCTTGCTAATTTTTTTCCCTTTTTCTCATTCATCTTTTTGCTGAATATCATCCCAGGCAGACCTCCTCAAAGCCCTTGGCCACCGGAGCGACCACGTCGAATCCCCGGATCCTCAGCCTCCAAAATAGCAAGCTTTTACCTTTTACCTTTTTTGCCTTTTCGTTCACTTTTTAATACTAGGCCTTGCTAATGTTTTTTCTTATTTCTCATTCATTTTTTTGCTGAATATCATCCCAGGCAGGCCTTCTCGAAGCCCCTGGCCACGGGATCGAGCACGTCAAATCCCCGGATCCTCAGCCTCCAAAATAGCAAGCTTTTACCTTTTACCTTTTTGCCTTTTCCTTCACTTTTTGATACTAGGCCTTGCTAATTTTTTTTCTTGTTTCTCATTCAATTTTTTGCTGAATATCATCCCAGGCAGGCCTATTCGAAGCTCCTGGCCACCGGATCGAGCAAGTCGAATCCCCGGATCCTCAGCCTCCAAAATAGCAAACTTTTACCTTTTACCTTTTTTGCCTTTTCCTTCACTTTTTAATACTAGGCCTTGCTAATTTTTTTTCTTGTTTCTCATTCATTTTGTTGCTGAATATCATCCCAGGCAGGACTCCTCGAAGCCCCTGGCCACCGGGTCGAGCACGTCGAATCCCCGGATCCTCAGCCTCCAAAATAGCAAGCTTTTACCTCTTACCTTTTTTGCCTTTTCCTTCACTTTTTAATACTGGGCATTGCTAATTTTTTTTCTTATTTCTCATTCATTTTTTTGCTGAATATCATCCCAGATAGGCCTCCTCGAAGCTCTTAGCAACCGAATCGGGCACGTCGAATCCTCAGATCCTCAGCCTCCAAAATAGCAAGCTTTTACATTTTACCTTTTTTTACCTTTTCCTTCACTTTTTTCTTGTTTCTCATTCATGTTTTTGCTGAATATCATCCCAGGCAGGCCTCCTCGAAGCCCCTGGCCACCAGATCGACCACGTCGAATCCCCGGGTCCTCAGCATCCAAAATAGCAAGCTTTTACCTTTTACCTTTTTCGCCTTTTCCTTCACTTTTTAATACTAGGCCTTGCTAATTTTTTTTCTTATTTCTCATTAATTTTTTTGCTGAATATCATCCCAGGTAGGCCTCTTCGAAGCTCTTGGCGACGTCAAATCCTCAGATCCTCAGCCTCCAAAATAGCAAGCTTTTAGCTTTTACCTTTTTTGCCTTTTCCTTCACTTTTTAATACTAGGCCTTGCTAATGTTTTTTCTTATTTCTCATTCATTTTTTTGCTAAATATCATCCCAGGCAGGCCTCCTCGAAGCTCCTGGCCACGGGATCGAGCACGTCGAATCCCCGGATCCTCAGCCTCCAAAATAGCAAGCTTTTACCTTTTTAGCCTTTTCCTTAACTTTTTAATACTAAGCCTTGCTAATTTTTTTTCTCGTTTCTCATTCATTTTTTTGCTGAATATCATCCCAGGCAGGCCTCCTCGAAGCTCCTGGCCACGGGATCGAGCACGTCGAATCCCCGGATCCTCAGCCTCCAAAATAGCAAGCTTTTACCTTCTTAGCCTTTTCCTTAACTTTTTAATACTAAGCCTTGCTAATTTTTTTTCTCGTTTCTCATTCATTTTTTTGCTGAATATCATCCCTGGTAGGCCTCCTCGAAGCTCTTGGCAACCGAATCGGGCACGTCGAATCCTCAGCATCCAAAATTGCAAGCATTTACCTTTTATCTTTTTTGCCTTTTCCTTCACATTTTGATACTAGGCCTGCTAATTTTTTTCCCTTTTTCTCATTCATCTTTTTGCTGAATATCATGCCAGGCAGGCCTCCTCGAAGCCCCTGGCCACGGGATCGAGCACGTCGAATCCCCGGATCCTCAGCCTCCAAAATAGCAAGCTTTTACCTTTTACCTTTTTTGCCTTTTCTATCACTTTCTAATACTAGGCCTTGCTAATGTTTTTTCTTATTTCTCATTCATTTTTTCGCTGAATATCATCCCAGGCAGGCCTCCTCGAAGCCCCTGGCCAGGGGATCGAGCACGTCGAATCCCCGGATCCTCAGCCTCCAAAATAGCAAGCTTTTACCTTTTACCTTTTTTGCCTTTTCTATCACTTTTTGATACTAGGCCTTGCTAATTTTTTTCCCTTTTTCTCATTCATATTTTTGCTAAATATCATCCCAGGCAGGCCTCCTCGAAGCCCCTTGCCACTGGATCGGACACGTCGAATCCCTGGATCCTCAGCCTGCAAAATAGCAAGCTTTTACCTTTTACCTTTTTGCCTTTTCCTTCACTTTTTGATACTAGGCCTTGCTAATTTCTTTTCTTATTTCTCATTCAACTTTTTGCTGAATATCATTCCAGGCAGGCCTCCTCGAAGCCCCTGGCCACCGGATCGCACACGTCGAATCCCCGGATCCTCAGCCTCCAAAATAGCAAGCTTTTACCTTTTACCTTTTTTGCCTTTTCCTTCACTTTTTAATACTAGGCCTTGCTAATTTTTTTTCTTATTTCTCATTAATTTTTTTGCTGAATATCATTAGAGGCAGCCCTGCTCGAAGCCCCTGGCCACCGGATCGAGCACGTCGAATCCCCGGATCCTCGGCCTCCAAAATAGCAAGCTTTTACCTTTTACCTTTTTTGCCTTTTCCTTCACTTTTTAATACTAGGCCTTGCTAATATTTTTTCTTATTTCACATTCATTTTTTTGCAGAATATCATCCCAGGTAGGCCTCCTCGAAGCTCGTGGCGACCGAATTGGGCACGTCGAATCCTCAGATCCTCAGCCTCCAAAATAGCAAGCTTTTACCTTTTACCTTTTTTGTCTTTTCCTTCACTTTTTGATACTAGGCGTTGCTAATTTTTTTCCCTTTTTCTCATTCATCTTTTTTCTAAATATCATCCCAGGCAGGCCTCCTCGAAGCCCATGGCCACCGGATCGAGCACGTTGAATCCCCGGATCCTCAGCCTCCAAAATGGCAAGCTTTTACCTTTTACCTTTTTTGCCTTTTCCTTCACTTTTTAATACTAGGCCTTGCTAATTTTTTTTCTTATTTCTCATTCATTTTTTTGCTAAATATCATCCCAGGCAGGCCACCTCGAAGCCCTGGCCTCCGGATCGAGCACGTCAAATCCCTGGATCCTCAGCCTCCAAAATAGCAAGCTTTTACCTTTTACCTTTTTTGCCTTTTCCTTCACTTTTTTATACTAGGCCTTGCTAATATTTTTTCTTATTTCTCATTCATTTTTTTACTGAATATCATCCCAGGTAGGCCTCCTCGAAGCACTTGGCGACCGAATCGGGCACGTCGAATCCTCAGATCCTCAGCCTCCAAAATAGCAAGCTTTTACCTTTTACCTTTTTTGTCTTTTCCTTCACTTTTTGATATTAGGCCTTGCTAATTTTTTTCCCTTTTTCTCATTCATCTTTTTGCTAAATATCATCCTAGGCAGGCCTCCTCGAAGCCCCTGGCCACCGGATCGAGCACGTCGAGTCCCCGGATCCTCAGCCTCCAAAATAGCAGGCTTTTACCTTTTACCTTTTTTGCCTTTTCCTTCACTTTTTAATACTGGGCCTTGCTAATTTTTTTTCTTATTTCTCATTCATTTTTTTGCTGAATATCATCTCAGGCAGGCCTCCTCGATGCCCCTGGCTACCGGATCGAGCACGTCGAATCCCCGGATCCTCTGCCTCCAAAATAGCAAGCTTTTACCTTTTACCTTTTTTGCCTTTTCCATAACTTTTTAATACTAGGCCTTGCTAATTTTTTTTGTTATTTTTCATTCATGTTTTTGCTGAATATCATCCTAGGCAGGACTCCTAGAAGCCCCTGGCCACCGGGTCGAGCACGTCGAATCCCCGGATCCTCAGCCTCCAAAATAGCAAGCTTTTACCTGTTACCTTTTTTGCCTTTTCCTTCACTTTTTAATACTGGACATTGCTAATTTTTTCCTTATTTGTCATTCATTTTTTTGCTGAATATCATCCCAGATAGGCCTCCTCGAAGCTCTTGGCGACCGAATCGGGCACGTCGAATACTCAGATTCTCAGCCTCCAAAATAGCAAGCTTTTACTTTTTACCTTTTTTGTCTTTTCCTTCACTTTTTGATACTAGGCCTTGCTAATTTTTTTTGTTATTTTTCATTCATGTTTTTGCTGAATATCATCCCAGGCAGGACTCCTCGAAGCCCCTGGCCACCGGGTCGAGCACGTCAAATCCCCGGATCCTCAGCCTCCAAAATAGCAAGCTTTTACCTGTTACCTTTTTTGCCTTTTCCTTTACTTTTTAATACTGGGCATTGCTAATTTTTTTCTTATTTGTCATTCATTTTTTTGCAGAATATCATCCTAGATAGACCTCCTCGAAGCTCTTGGCGACCGAATCGGGCACGTCAAATCCTCAGATCCTCAACCGCCAAAATAGCAAACTTTTACTTTTTACCTTTTGCCTTTTTTGATTTTTCCTTCACTTTTTGATACTAGGCCTTGCTAATTTTTTTCCCTTTTTCTCATTCATCTTTTTGCTAAATAACATCCCAGGCAGGCCTCCTCGAAGCTCCTGGCCACCGGATCGAGCACGTCGAATCCCCGGATCCTAAGCCTCGAAAATAGCAAACTTTTACCTTTTACCTTTTTTGCCTTTTCCTTCACTTTTTAATACTAGGCCTTGCTAATTTTTTTTCTTATTTCTCATTCATTTTTTTGCTGAATATCATCCCAGGCAGGCCTCCTCGATGCCCCTGGCCACCGGATCGAGCACGTCGAATCCCCAGATCCTCAGCCTCCAAAATAGCAAGCTTTTAGCTTTTACCTTTTTTGCCTTTTCCTTCACTTTTTAATACTAGGCCTTGCTAATTTTTTTTCTTATTTCTCAAACATTTTTTTGCCGAATATCATATCAGGCAGGACTCCTCGAAGCCCATGGCCACCGGGTCGAGCACGTCGAATCCCCGGATCCTTATCCTCCAAAATAGCAAGCTTTTACCTTTTACCTTTTTTGCATTTTCCTTCACTTTTTAATACTGGGCATTGGTAATTTTTTTTCTTATTTCTCATTCATTTTTTTGCTGAATACCATCCAAGATAGGCATCCTCGAAGCTCTTGGCGACCGAATCGGGCACGTCGAATCCTCAGATCCTCAACCTCCAAAATAGCAAACTTTTACTTTTTACCTTTTACCTTTTTTGCCTTTTCCTTCACTTTTTGATACTAGGCCTTGCAAATTTTTTTCCCTTTTTCTCATTCATCTTTTTGCTAAATATCATCCCAGGCAGGCCTCCTCGAAGCCCCTGGCCACCGGATCGGACACATCGAATCCCCGGATCCTCAGCCTACAAAATAGCAAGCTTTTACCTTTTACCTTTTTGCCTTTTCCTTCACTTTTTGATACTAAGCCTTGCTAATTTTTTTTCTTATTTCTCATTCATGTTTTTGCGGAATATCATCCCAGGCAGGCCTCCTCGAAGCCCCTGGCCACCGGATCGACCACGTCGAATCCCCGGGTCCTCAGCATCCAAAATAGCAAGCTTTTACCTTTTTCCTTTTTTGCCTTTTCCTTCACTTTTAATACTAGGCCTTGCTAATTTTTTTTCTTATTTCTCATTAATTGTTTTGCTGAATATCATCCCATGTAGGCCTCTTCGAAGCTCTTGGCGACCGAATCGGGCACGTCGAATCCTCAGATACTCAGCCTCCAAAATAGCAAGCTTTTACCTTTTACCTTTTTTGCCTATTCCTTCACATTTTGATACTAAGCCTTGCTAAGTTTTTTCCCTTTTTCTCATTCATTTTTTTGCTGAATATCATCCCAGGCAGACCTCCTCGAAGCCCCTGGCCACCGGATCCACCACGTCGAATCCCCGGATGCTCAGCCTCCAAAATAGCAAGCTTCTACCTTTTACCTTTTTAGCCTTTTGCTTAACTTTTAAATACTAGACCTTGCTAATTTTTTTTCTTATTTCTCATTCATTTTTTTGCTGAATATCATTTCAGATAGGCCTCCTCGAAGCTCTTGGCGACCGAATCGGGCACGTCGAATCTTCAGATCCTCAGCCTCCAAAATTGCAAGCTTTTACCTTTTATCTTTTTTGCCTTTTCCTTCACATTTTGATACTAGGCCTGCTAATTTTTTTCCCTTTTTCTCATTCATGTTTTTGCTGAGTATCATCCTCGGCAGGCCTCCTCGAAGCCCCTGCCCACCGGATCGCGCACGTCGAATCCCCGGGTGCCCAGCCTCCAAAATAGCAAGCTTTTACCTTTTACCTTTTTTGCCTTTTCCTTCACTTTTTAATACTAAGCCTTGCTAATTTTTTTTCTTATTTCTCATTCATTTTTTTGCTGAATATCATTCTAGGCAGGCCTCCTCGAAGCCCCAGGCCACCGGATCGAGCACGTCGAATCCCCGGATCCTCAGCCACCAAAGTAGCAAGCTTTTACGTTTTACCTTTTTGCCTTTCCTTCACTTTTTTATACTAGGCCTTGCTAATATTTTTTCTTATTTCTCATTCATTTTTTTACTGAATATCATCCCAGGTAGGCCTCCTCGAAGCTCTTTGGGACCGAATCGGGCACGACGAATCCTCAGATCCTCAGCCTCCAAGATAGTAAGCTTTTACCTTTTACCTTTTTTGTCTTTTCCTTCACTTTTTGATACTAGGCCTTGCTAATTTTTTTCCTTTTTTCTCATTCATCTTTTTGCTAAATATCATCCCAGGCAGGCCTCCTCGAAGCCCCTGGCCACCGGATCGAACACGTCGAATCCCCGGATCCTCAGCCTGCAAAATAGGAAGCTTTTACCTTTTAACTTTTTGCCTTTTCCTTCACTTTTTAATACTAGGCCTTGCTAATTTTTTTTCTTATTTCTCATTCATTTTTTTGCTGAATATCATTCCAGGCAGGCCACCTCGAAGCCCCTGGCCTCCGGATCGAGCACGTCGAATCCCCGGATCCTAAGCCTCCAAAATAGCAAGCTCTTACCTTTTACCTTTTTTGCCTTTTCCTTCACTTTTTTATACTAGGCCTTGCTAATATTTTTTCTTATTTCTCATTCATTTTTTTTTCTGAATATCATCCCAGGTAGGCCTCCTCGAAGCTCTTGGCGACAGAATCGGGCACGTCGAATCCTCAGATCCTCAGCCTCCAAAATAGCAAGCTTTTACCTTTTACCTTTTTTTGTCTTTTCCTTCACTTTTTGATACTAGGACTTGCTAATTTTTTTCCGTTTTTCTCATTCATCTTTTTGCTAAATATCATCCTAGGCAGGCCTCCTCGAAGCCCCTGGCCACCGGATCGAGCACGTCGAATCCCCGGATCCTCAGCCTCCAATATAGCAAGCTTTTACCTTTTACCTTTTTTGCCTTTTCCTTCACTTTTTAATACTAGGCCTTGCTAATTTTTTTTCTCATTTCTCATTCATTTTTTTGCTGAATATCATCCCAGGCAGGCCTCCTCGATGCCCGGGGCCACCGGATCGAGCACGTCGAATCCCCGGATCCTCAGCCTCCAAGATAGCAAGCTTTTACCTTTTACCTTTTTTGCCTTTTCCTTCACTTTTTAATACTAGGCCTTGCTAATTTCTTTCCCTTTTTCTCATTCATCTTTTTGCTAAATATCATCCCAGGCAGGCCTCCTCGAAGCCCCTGGCCACCGGATCGGACATGTCGAATCCCCGGATCCTCAGCCTACAAAATAGCAAGCTTTTACCTTTTACCTTTTTGTATTTTCCTTCACTTTTTAATACTAGGCCTTGCTAATTTTTTTTCTTATTTCTCATTCATTTTTTTGCTGAATATCATACCAGGTAGGTCTCTTCGAAGCACTTGGCGACCGAATCGGGCACGTCGAATCCTCAGATCCTCAGCCTCCAAAATAGCAAGCTTTTACCTTTTTCCTTTTTTGCCTTTTCCTTCACATTTTGATACTAAGCCTTGCTATGTTTTTTCCCTTTTTCTAATTCATTTTTTTGCTGAATGTCATCCCAGGCAGACCTCCTCGAAGCCCCTGGCCACAGGATCCACCACGTCGAATCCCCGGATCCTCAGCCTCCAAAATAGCAAGCTTTTACCTTTTGCCTTTTCCTTCACTTTTTAATACTAGGCCTTGCTAATGTTTTTTCTTATTTCTCATTCATTTTTTTGCTGAATATCATCCCAGGCAGGCCTCCTCGAAGCCCCTGGCCACGGGATCTAGCACGTCGAATCCCCGGATCCTTAGCCTCCAAAATAGCAAGCTTTTACCTTTTACCTTTTTAGCCTTTTCCTTCACATTTTGATACTAAGCCTTGCTAATTTTTTTCCCTTTTTCTCATTCATCTTTTTGCTGAATATCATCCCAGGCAGACCTCCTCGAAGCCCCTGGCCACCGGATCGACCACGTCGAATCCCTGGATCCTCAGCCTCCAAAATAGCAATCTTTTACCTTTTACCTTTTTTGCCTTTTCCTTCACTTTTTAATACTAGGCCTTGCTAATGTTTTTTCTTATTTCTCATTCATTTTTTTGCTGAATATCATCCCAGGCAGGCCTCCTCGAAGCCCCTGGCCACGGGATCGAGCACGTCGAATCCCCGGATCCTCAGCCTCCAAAATAGCAAGCTTCTACCTTTTACCTTTTTACCCTTTTCCTTAACTTTTTAATACTAGGCCTTCCTAATTTTTTTTCTTATTTCTCATTCATTTTTTTGCTGAATATCATTCCAGGTAGGCCTCCTCGAAACTCTTGGCGACTGAATCGGGCACGTCGAATCCTCAGATCCTCAGCCTCCAAAATTGCAATCTTTTACCTTTTATCTCTTTTGCCTTTTCCTTTACATTTTGATACTAGGCCTGCTAATTTTTTTCCCTTTTTCTCATTCATCTTTTTGCTGAGTATCATGCTCGGCAGGCCTCCTCGAAGCCCCTGCCCACCGGACCGCGCACGTCGAATCCCCTGATGCTCAGCCTCCAAAATAGCAAGCTTTTACCTTTTACCTTTTTTGCCTTTTCCTTCACTTTTTAATACTATGCCTTGCTAATTTTTTTTCTTATTTCTCATTCATTTTTTTGCTGAATATCATTCGAGGCAGGCCTCCTCGAAGCCCCTGGCCACCGGATCGAGCACGTCGAATCCCCGGATCCTCAGCCTCCAAAATAGCAAGCTTTTACCTTTTACCTTTTTTGCCTTTTCCTTCACTTTTTAATACTAGGTCTTGCTAATATTTTTTCTTATTTCTCATTCATTTTTTTACTGAATATCATCCCAGGTAGGCCTCCTCGAAACTCTTGGTGACCGAATCGGGCATGTCGAATCTTCAGATCCTCAGCCTCCAAAATAGCAAGCTTTTACCTTTTACCTTTTTTGTCTTTTCCTTCACTTTTTGATACTAGGCCTTGCTAATTTTTTTCCCTTTTTCTCATTCATCTTTTTGCTAAATATCATCCCAGGCAGGCCTCCTCGAAGCCCCTGGCCACCGGATCGGACACGTCGAATCCCCGGATCCTCAGCCTGCAAAATAGGAAGCTTTTACCTTTTACCTTTTTGCCTTTTCCTTCTTTTTTTGATACTAGGCCTTGCTAATTTTTTTTCTAATTTTTCATTCATCTTTTTACTGAATATCATTCTAGGCAGGCCTCCTCGAAGCCCCTAGCCACCGGATTGAGCACGTCGAATCCCCGGGTCCTCAGCCTCCAAAATAGCAAGCTTTTACCTTTTACCTTTTTTGCCTTTTCCTTCACTTTTTAATACTAGGTCTTCCTAATATTTTTTCTTATTTCTCATTCATTTTTTTACTGAATATCATCCCAGGTAGGCCTCCTCGAAGCTCTTGGTGACCGAATCGTGCATGTCGAATCTTCAGATCCTCAGTGTCCAAAATAGCAAGCTTTTACCTTTTACCTTTTTTGCCTTTTCCTTCTCTTTTTAATACTAGGCCTTGCTAATTTTTTTACTTATTTCTCATTCATTTTTTTGCTGAATATCATCCCAGGTATGCCTCCTCGAATCTCTTGGCGACCGAATCGGGCACGTCGAATCCTCAGATGCTCAGCCTCCAAAATAGCTTTTACCTTTTTTGCCTTTTACATCACTTTTTGATACTAGGCCTTGCTAATTTTTTTCCCTTTTTCTCATTCATCTTTTTGCTAAATATCATCCCAGGCAGGCCTCCTCGAAGCCCCTGGCCACCGGATCGGACACATCGAATCCCCGGATCCTCAGCCTACAAAATAGCAAGCTTTTACCTTTTACCTTTTTGCCTTTTCTTTCACTTTTTCATACTAGGCCTTGCTAATTTTTTTTCTTGTTTCTCATTCATTTTTTTGCTGAATATCATCCCAGGCAGGCCTCTTCGAAGCTCCTTGCCACCGGATCGAGCACGTCGAATCCCCGGATCCTCAGCCTCCAAAATAGCAAACTTTTACCTTTTACCTTTTTTGCCTTTTCCTTCACTTTTTAATACTATGCCTTGCAAAAATTTTTTCTTATTTTTCATTCATTTTTTTGCTGAATAACATTCCAGGCAGGCCTCCTCGAAGCCCCTGGCCACCGGATCGAGCACGTCGAATCCCCGGATCCTCAGCCTCCAAAATAGCAAGCTTTTACCTTTTACCTTTTTTGCCTTTTCCTTCACTTTTTAATACTAGGCCTTGCTAATTTTTTTTCTTATTTCTCTTTCATTTTTTTGCTGAATATCATTCCAGGCAGGCCTCCTCGAAGCCCCTGGCCACCGGATCGAGCACGTCGAATCCCCGGATCCTCAGCCTCCAAAATAGCAAGCTTTTACCTTTTACCTTTTTTGCCTTTTCTTTCACTTTTTAATACTAGGCCTTGCTAATATTTTTTCTTATTTCTCGTTCATTTTTTTACTGAATATCATCCCAGGTAGGCCTCCTCGAAGCTCTTGCCGACCGAATCGGGCACGTCGAATCCTCAGATGCTCAGCCTCCAAAATATCATCCCAGGCTGGCCTCCTCGAAGCCCCTGGCCACCGGATCGGACACGTCGAATCCCTGGATCCTCAGCCTACAAAATAGCAAGCTTTTACCTTTTACCCTTTTGTCTTTTCCTTCACTTTTTGATACTAGGCCTTGCTAATTTTTTTCCCTTTTTCTCATTCATCTTTTTGCTAAATATCATCCCAGGCAAGCCTCCTCGAAGCCCATGGCCACCGGATCGAGCACGTTGAATCCCCGGATCCTCAGCCTCCAAAATAGCACGCTTTTACCTTTTAACTTTTTTACCTTTTCCTTCACTTTTTAATACTAGGCCTTGCTAATTTTTTTTCTTATTTCTCATTCATTTTTTTGCTGAATATAATTCCAGGCAGGCCACTTCGAAGCCCCTGGCCTACGGATCGAGCACGTCGAATCCCCGGATCCTCAGCCTCCAAAATAGCAAGCTTTTACCTTTTACCTTTTTTGCCTTTTCCTTCACTTTTTTATCCTAGGCCTTGCTAATATTTTTTCTTATTTCTCATTCATTTTTTTACTGAATATCATCCCAGGTAGGCCTCCTCGAAGCTCTTGGCGACCGAATCGGGCACGTCGAATCCTCAGATCCTCAGCCTCCAAAATAGCAAGCTTTTACCTTTTACCTTTTTTGTCTTTTCCTTCACTTTATGATACTAGGCCTTGCTAATTTTTTTCCCTTTTTCTCATTCATCTTTTTGCTAAATATCATCCCAGGCAGGCCTCCTCGAAGCCCCTGGCCACCGGATTGAGCACGTCGAATCCCCGGATCCTCAGCCTCCAAAATAGCAAGCTTTTACCTTTTACCTTTTTTGCCTTTTCCTTCACTTTTTAATACTAGGCCTTGCTAATTTTTTTTCTTATTTCTCATTCATTTTTTTGCTGAATATCATTCCAGGCATGCCACTTCGAAGCCCCTGGCCTACGGATCAGCCTCCAAAATAACAAGCTTTTACCTTTTACCTTTTTTGCCTTTTCCTTCACTTTTTTATACTAGGCCTTGCTAATATTTTTTCTTATTTCTCATTCATTTTTTTACTGAATATCATCACAGGTAGGCCTCCTCGAAGCTCTTGGCGACCGAATCGGGCACGTCGAATCCTCAGATCCTCAGCCTCCAAAATAGCAAGCTTTTACCTTTTGCCCTTTTTGCTTTTTCCTTCACTTTTTGATACTAGTCCTTGCTAATCTTTTTCCCTTTTTCTCAATCATCTTTTTGCTGAATATCATCCCAGGCAGGCCTCCTCGAAGAACCCGGCCACCGGATCGACCACGTCGAATCTCTGGATCCTCAGCCTCAAAAATAGCAAGCTTTTACCTTTTACCTTTTTTGCCTTTTCCTTGACTTTTTAATACTAGGCCTTGCTAATGTTTTTTCTTATTTCTCATTAATTTTTTTGCTGAATATCATCCCAGGCAGGCCTCCTCGAAGCCCCTGGCCACGGGATCTAGCACGTCGAATCCCCGGATCCTTACCCTCCAAAATAGCAAGCTTTTACCTTTTACCTTTTTAGCCTTTTCCTTCACATTTTGATACTAAGCCTTGCTAATTTTTTTCCCTTTTTCTCATTCCTCTTTTTGCTGAATATCATCCCAGGCAGACCTCCTCGAAGCCCCTGGCCACCGGATCGACCACGTCGAATCCTTGGATCCTCAGCCTCCAAAATAGCAAGCTTTTACCTTTTACCTTTTTTGCCTTTTCCTTGACTTTTTAATACTAGGCCTTGCTAATGTTTTTTCTTATTTCTCATTCATTTTTTTTGCTGAATATCATCCCAGGCAGGCCTCCTCGAAGCCCCTGGCCACGGGATCGAGCACGTCGAATCCCAGGATCCTCAGCCTCCAAAATAACAAGCTTTTACCTTTTACCTTTTTGCCTTTTCCTTCACTTTTTGATACTAGGCCTTGCTAATTTTTTTTCTTGTTTCTCATTCATTTTTTTGCTGAATATCATCCCAGGCAGGCCTCTTCGAAGCTCCTGGCCACCGGATCGAGCACGTCGAATCCCCGGATCCTCAGCCTCCAAAATAGCAAACTTTTACCTTTTACCTTTTTTGCCTTTTCCTTCACTTTTTAATAGTATGCCTTGCTAATTTTTTTTCTTATTTTTCATTCATTTTTTTGCTGAATAACATCCCAGGCAGCCCTCCTCGAAGCCCCTGGCCACTGGATCGAGCACGTCGAATCCCCGGATCCTCAGCCTCCAAAATAGCAAGCTTTTACCTTTTACCTTTTTTGTCTTTTCCTTCACTTTTTAATACTAGGCCTTGCTAATTTTCTTTCTTATTTCTCATTCATTTTTTTGCTGAATATCATCCCATGCAGGACTCCTCGAAGCCCCTGGCCACCGGGTCGAGCACGTCGAATCCTTGGATCCTCAGCCTCCAAAATAGCAAGCTTTTACCTTTTATCATTTTTGCCTTTTCCTTCACTTAAAAATACTGGGCATTGTTAATTTTTTTTCTTATTTCTCATTCATTTTTTTGCTGAATATCATCCCAGATAGGCCTCCTCGAAGCACTTGGCGACCGAATCGGGCACGTCGAATCCTCAGATCCTCAACCTCCAAAATAGCAAGCTTTTACTTTTTACTTTTTACCTTTTTTTGCCTTTTCCTTCATTTTTTGATACTAGGCCTTGCTAATTTTTTTCCTTTTTTCTCATTCGTCTTTTTGCTAAATGTCATCCCAGGCGGGCCTCCTCGAAGCCCCTGGCCACCGGATCGGACACGTCGAATCCCCGGATCCTCAGCCTACAAAATTGCAAGCTTTTACCTTTTACCTTTTTGCCTTTTCCTTCACTTTTTAATACTAGGTCTTGCTAATTTTTTTTCTGATTTCTCATTCATGTTTTTGCTTAATATCATCCCAGGCAGGCCTCCTCGAAGCCCCTGGCGACCGGATCGACCACGTCGAATCCCCGGGTCCTCAGCATCCTAAATAGCAAGCTTTTACCTTTTACCTTTTTTGCCTTTTCCTTCACTTTTTAATACTAGACCTTGCTAATTTTTTTTCTTATTTCTCATTCATTTTTTTGCTAAATATCATCCCAGGTAGGCCTCTTCGAAGCTCTTGGCGACCGAATCGGGCACGTCGAATCCTCAGATCCTCAGCCTCAAAAATAGCAAGCTTTTACCTTTTTTGCCTTTTCCTTCACATTTTGATACTAGGCCATGCTAATTTTTTTCCGCTTTTCTCATTCATCTTTTTGCTGAATATCATCCCAGGCAGACCTCCTCGAAGCCCCTGGCCACCGGATCGACCACGTCGAATCCCGGGATCCTCAGCCTCCAAAATAGCAAGCTTTTACCTTTTACCTTTTTTGTCTTTTCCTTCACTTTTTAATACTAGGCCTTGCTAATGTTTTTTCTTATTTCTCATTCATTTTTTTGCTGAATATCATCCCAGGCAGGCCTCCTCGAAGCCCCTGGCCACCGGATCGAGCACGTCGAATCCCCGGATCCTCAGCCTCCAAAATAGCATGCTTTTACCTTTTACCTTTTTTGCCTTTTCCTTCACTTTTTAATACTAGGCCTTGCTAATGTTTTTTCTTATTTCTCATTCATTTTTTTGCTGAATATCTTCCCAGGCAGGCCTCCTCGAAGCCCCTGGCCACGGGATCGAGCATGTCGAATCCCCGGATCCTCAGCCTCCAAAATAGCAAGCTTTTACCTTTTACCTTTTTTGCCTTTTCCATCACTTTTTAATACTAGGCCTTGCTAATTTTTTTCTTATTTCTTATTCATTTTTTTGCTCAATATCATCCCAGGTAGGCCTCTTCGAAGCTCTTGGCGACCGAATCGGGCACGTCGAATCCTCAGATCCTCAGCCTCCAAAATAGCAAGCTTTTACCTTTTTTGCCTTTTCCTTCACATTTTGATACTAGGCCTTGCTAATTTTTTTCAATTTTTCTCATTCATCTTTTTGCTGAATATCATCCCAGGCAGACCTCCTCGAAGCCCCTGGCCACCGGATCGACCACGTCGAATCCCGGGATCCTCAGCCTCCCAAATAGCAAGCTTTTACCTTTTAACTTTTTTGCCTTTTCCTTAACTTTTTAATACTAGGCCTTGCAAATGTTTTTTCTTATTTCTCATTCATTTTTTTGCTGAATATTATCCAAGGCAGGCCTCCTCGAAGCCCCTGGCCACGGGATCGAGCACGTCGAATTCCCGGATCCTCAACTTCCAAAATAGCAAGCTTTTACCTTTTACCTTTTTTGCTTTTTCCATCACTTTTTAATACTAGGCCTTGCTAATTTTTTTTCTTATTTCTCATTCATTTTTTTGCTGAATATCATTCCAGGTAGGCCTCCTCGAAGCTCTTGGCGACCGAATCGGGCACGTCAATTCCTCAGATCCTCAGCCTCAAAAATAGCAAGCTTTTACGTTTTTTGCCTTTTCCTTCACATTTTGATACTAGGCTATGCTAATTTTTTTCCCCTTTTCTCATTCATCTTTTTGCTGAATATCATCCCAGGCAGACCTCCTCGAAGCCCCTGGCCACCGGATCGACCACGTCGAATCCCGGGATCCTCAGCCTCCAAAATAGCAAGCTTTTACCTTTTACCTTTTTTGTCTTTTCCTTCACTTTTTAATACTAGGCCTTGCTAATGTTTTTTCTTATTTCTCATTCATTTTTTTGCTGAATATTATCCCAGGCAGGCCTCCTCGAAGCCCCTTGCCACGGGATCGAGCACGTCGAATCCCCGGATCCTCAGCCTCCAAAATAGCAAGCTTTTACCTTTTACCTTTTTGCCTTTTCCTTCACTTTTTGATACTAGAACATGCTAATTTTTTTTCTTGTTTCTCATTCATTTTTTTGCTGAATATCATCCCAGGCGGGCCTCCTCGAAGCCCCTGGCCACCGGATCGAGCACATCGAATCCCCGGTTCCTCAGCCTCCAAAATAGCAAGCTTTTACCTTTTACCTTTTTTGCCTTTTCCTTCACTTTTTAATACAACGCCTTGCAAATTTTTTTTTCTTATTTCTCTTTCATTTTTTTGCTGAATATCATTCCAGGTAGGCCTCCTCGAAGCTCTTGGCGACCGAATCGGGCACGTCGAATCCTCAGATCCTCAGCCTCCAAAATCTCAAGCGTTTACCTGTTACCTTTTTTGCCTTTTCCTTCACTTTTTGATACTAGGCCTTGCTAATTTTTTTTCTTATTTCTCATTCATTTTTTTGCTGAATATCATCCCAGGCAGGCCTCCTCGATGGCCCTGGCCACCGGATTGACCACATCGAATCCCCGGGTCCTCAGCATCCAAAATAGCAAGCTTTTACGTTTTACCTTTTTTGTCTTTTCCTTCACTTTTTAATTCTAGGCCTTGCTAATTTTTTTCATATTTCTCATTCATTTTTTTGATGAATATCATCCCAGGTAGGCCTCTTCGAAGCTCTTGGCGACCGAATCGGGCACGTCGAATCCTCAGATCCTCAGCCTCCAAAATAGCAAGCTTTTACTTTTTTTGCCTTTTCCTTCACATTTTGATACTAGGCCTGCTTATGTTTTTTTCTTATTTTTCAATCATTTTTTTGTTGAATATCATCCCAGGCAGGCCTCCTCGAAGCCCCTGGCCACCGGATCGAGCACGTAGAATCCCCGGATCCTCAGCCTCCAAAATAGCATGCTTTTACCTTTTACCTTTTTTGCCTTTTCCTTCACTTTTTAATACTAGGCCTTGCTAATGTTTTTTCTTATTTCTCATTCATTTTTTTGCTGAATATCATCCCAGGCAGGCCTCCTCGAAGCCCCTGGCCACGGGATCGAGCATGTCGAATCCCCGGATCCTCATCCTCCAAAATAGCAAGCTTTTACCTTTTACCTTTTTTGCCTTTTCCTTCACTTTTTTATACTAGGCCTTGCTAATTTTTTTCTTATTTCTCATTCATTTTTTTGCTCAATATCATCCCAGGTAGGCCTCCTCGAAGCTCTTGGCGACCGAATCGGGCACGTCGAATCCTCAGATCCTCAGCCTCCAAAATAGCAAGCATTTACCTTTTTTGCCTTTTCCTTCACATTTTGATACCAGGCCTTGCTAATTTTTTTCAATTTTTCTCATTCATCTTTTTGCTGAATATCATCCCAGGCAGACCTCCTCGAAGCCCCTGGCCACCGGATCGACCACGTCGAATCCCGGGATCCTCAGCCTCCCAAATAGCAAGCTTTTACCTTTTACCTTTTTTGCCTTTTCCTTCACTTTTTAATACTAGGCCTTGCTAATGTTTTTTCTTATTTCTCATTCATTTTTTTGCTGAATATTATCCAAGGCAGGCCTCCTCGAAGCCCCTGGCCACGGGATCGAGCACGTCGAATCCCCGGATCCTCAACTTCCAAAATAGCAAGCTTTTACCTTTTACCTTTTTTGCTTTTTCCATCACTTTTTAATACTAGGCCTTGCTAATTTTTTTTCTTATTTCTCATTCATTTTTTTGCTGAATATCATTCCAGGTAGGCCTCCTCGAAGCTCTTGGCGACCGAATCGGGCACGTCGAATCCTCAGATCCTCAGCCTCCAAAATCTCAAGCGTTTACCTTTTACCTTTTTTGCCATTTCCTTCACTTTTTGATACTAGGCCTTGCTAATTTTTTTTCTTATTTCTCATTCATTTTTTTGCTGAATATCATCCCAGGCAGGCCTCCTCGAAGCCCCTGGCCACCGGATCGAGCACGTCGAATCCCCGGATCCTCAGCCTCCAAAATAGCAAGCTTTTACCTTTTACCTTTTTTGTCTTTTCCTTCACTCTTTAATACTAGGCCTTGCTAATTTTCTTTCTTATTTCTCATTCATTTTTTTGCTGAATATCATCCAAGATAGGCCTCCTCGAAGCACTTGGCGACCGAATCGGGCACGTCGAATCCTCAGATCCTCAACCTCGAAAATAGCAAGCTTTTACTTTTTACCTTTTACCTTTTTTGCCTTTTCCTTCAGTTTTTGATACTAGGCCTTGCTAATTTTTTTCCTTTTTTCTCATTCGGTTTTTTGCTAAATGTCATCCCAGGCGGGCCTCCTCGAAGGCCCTGGCCACCGGATCGAACACGTCGAATCCCCGGATCCTCAGCCTACAAAATAGCAAGCTTTTACCTTTTACCTTTTTGCCTTTTCCTTCACTTTTTAATACTAGGTCTTGCTAATTTTTTTTCTGATTTCTCATTCATGTTTTTGCTTAATATCATCCCAGGCAGGCCTCCTCGAAGCCCCTGGCCACCGGATCGACCACGTCGAATCCCCGGGTCCTCAGCATCCTAAATAGCAAGCTTTTACCTTTTACCTTTTTTGCCTTTTCCTTCACTTTTTAATAGTAGACCTTGCTAATTTTTTTTCTTATTTCTCATTCATTTTTTTGCTAAATATCATCCCAGGTAGGCCTCTTCGAAGCTCTTGGCGACCGAATCGGGCACGTCGAATCCTCAGATCCTCAGCCTCAAAAATAGCAAGCTTTTACCTTTTTTGCCTTTTCCTTCACATTTTGATACTAGGCCAAGCTAATTTTTTTTCTTATTTCTCATTCATTTTTTTGCTAAATATCATCCCAGGTAGGCCTCTTCGAAGCTCTTGGCGACCGAATCGGGCACGTCGAATCCTCAGATCCTCAGCCTCCAAAATAGCAAGCTTTTACCTTTTTTGCCTTTTCCTTCACATTTTGATACTAGGCCTGCTTCTTTTTTTTCTTATTTCTCAATCATTTTTTTGCTGAATATCATCCCAGGCAGGCCTCCTCGAAGCCCCTGGCCACCGGATCGAGCACGTCGAATCCCCGGATCCTCAGCCTCCAAAATAGCAAGCTTTTACCTTTTACCTTTTTTGCCTTTTCCTTCACTTTTTAATACTAGGCCTTGCTAATGTTTTTTCTTATTTCTCATTCATTTTTTTGCCGAATATCATCCCAGGCAGGCCTCCTCGAAGCCCCTGGCCACGGGATCGAGCATGTCGAATCCCCGGATCCTCAGCCTCCAAAATAGCAAGCTTTTACCTTTTACCTTTTTTGCCTTTTCCTTCACTTTTTAATACTAGGCCTTGCTAATTTTTTTCTTATTTCTCATTCATTTTTTTGCTCAATATCATCCCAGGTAGGCCTCTTCGAAGCTCTTGGCGACCGAATCGGGCACGTCGAATCCTCAGATCCTCAGCCTCCAAAATAGCAAGCTTTTACCTTTTTTGCCTTTTCCTTCACATTTTGATACTAGGCCTTGCTAAGTTTTTTCAATTTTTCTCATTCATCTTTTTGCTGAATATCATCCCAGGCAGACCTCCTCGAAGCCCCTGGCCACCGGATCGACCACGTCGAATCCCGGGATCCTCAGCCTCCTAAATAGCAAGCTTTTACCTTTTACCTTTTTTGACTTTTCCTTCACTTTTTAATACTAGGCCTTGCTAATGTTTTTTCTTATTTCTCATTCATTTTTTTGCTGAATATTATCCAAGGCAGGCCTCCTCGAAGCCCCTGGCCACGGGATCGAGCACGTCGAATCCCCGGATCCTCAACTTCCAAAATAGCAAGCTTTTACCTTTTACCTTTTTTGCTTTTTCCATGTCTTTTTAATACTAGGCCTTGCTAATTTTTTTTCTTATTTCTCATTCATTTTTTTGCTGAATATCATTCCAGGTAGGCCTCCTCGAAGCTCTTGGCGACCGAATCGGGCACGTCGAATCCTCAGATCCTCAGCCTCCAAAATAGTAAGCGTTTACCTTTTACCTTTTTGGCCTTTTCCTTCACATTTTGATACTAGGCCTTGCTAATTTTTTTCCTTTTTCTCATTCATCTTTTTGCTGAATATCATCCCAGGCAGACCTCCTCGAAGCCCTTGGCCACCGGATCGACCACGTCGAATCCCCGGATCCTCAGCCTCCAAAATAGCAAGCTTTTACCTTTTTTGCCTTTTCCTTCACTTTTTAATACTTGGCCTTGCTAATGTTTTTTCTTATTTCTCATTCATTTTTTTGCTGAATATCATCCCAGGCAGGCCTCCTCGAAGCCCATGGCCACGGGATCGAGCACGTCGAATCCCCGGATCCTCAGCCTCCAAAATAGCAAGCTTTTACCTTTTACCTTTTTGCCTTTTCCTTCACTTTTTGATACTAGGCCTTGATAATTTTTTTTCTTGTTTCTCTTTCAATTTTTTGCTGAATATCATCCCAGGCAGGCCTCTTCCAAGCTCCTGGCCACCGGATCGAGCAAGTCGATTCCCCGGATCCTCAGCCTCCAAAATAGCAAACTTTTACCTTTTACCTTTTTTGCCTTTTCCTTCACTTTTTAATACTAGGCCTTGCTAATTTTTTTTCTTATTTCTCATTCATTTTATTGCTGAATATCATCCCAGGCAGGGCTCCTCGAAGCCCCTGGCCACCGGGTCTAGCACGTCGAATCCCCGGATCCTCAGCCTCCAAAATAGCAAGCTTTTACCTTTTACCTTTTTGCCTTTTCCTTCACTTTTTGATACTAGGCCTTGCTAATTTTTTTTCTTGTTTCTCATTCAATTTTTTGCTGAATATCATCCCAGGCAGGCCTCTTCGAAGCTCCTGGCCACCGGATCGAGCAAGTCGAATCCCCGGATCCTCAGCCTCCAAAATAGCAAACTTTTACCTTTTACCTTTTTTGCCTTTTCCTTCACTTTTTAATACTAGGCCTTGCTAATTTCTTTTCTTATCTCTCATTCATTTTTTTGCTGAATATCATCCCAGACAGGCCTCCTCGAAGCCCCTGGCCACCGGATCGAGCACGTCGAATCCCCGGATCCTCAGCCTCCAAAATAGCAAGCTTTTTCCTTTTACCTTTTTTGCCTTTTCCTTCACTTTTAAATACTAGGCCTTGCTAATGTTTTTTCTTATTTCTCATTCATTTTTTTGCTGAATATCATCCCAGGCAGGCCTCCTCGAAGCCCCTGGCCACGGGATCGAGCACGTCGAATCCCCGGAACCTCAGCCTCCAAAATAGCAAGCTTTTACCTTTTACCTTTTTGCCTTTTCCTTCACTTTTTGATACTAGGCCTTGATAATTTTTTTTCTTGTTTCTCATTCAATTTTTTGCTGAATATCATCCCAGGCAGGCCTCTTCGAAGCTCCTGGCCACCGGATTGAGCAAGTCGTATCCCCGGATCCTCAGCCTCCAAAATAGCAAACTTTTACCATTTACCTTTTTTTCCTTTTCCTTCACTTTTTAATACTAGGCCTTGCTAATTTTTTTTCTTATTTCTCATTCATTTTATTGCTGAATATCATCCCAGGCAGGGCTCCTCGAAGCCCCTGGCCACCGGGTCGAGCACGTCGAATCCCCGGATCCTCAGCCTCCAAAATAGCAAGCTTTTAGCTTTTACCTTTTTGCCTTTTCCTTTACTTTTTGATACTAGGCCTTGCTAATTTTTTTTCTTGTTTCTCATTCAATTTTTTGCTGAATATCATCCCAGGCAGGCCTCTTCGAAGCTCCTGGCCACCGGATCGAGCAAGTCGAATCCCCGGATCCTCAGCCTCCAAAATAGCAAACTTTTACCTTTTACCATTTTTGCCTTTTCCTTCGCTTTTTAATACTAGGCCTTGCTAATTTTTTTTCTTATCTCTCATTCATTTTTTTGCTGAATATCATCCCAGACAGGCCTCCTCGAAGCCCCTGGCCACCGGATCGAGCACGTCGAATCCCCGGATCCTCAGCCTCCAAAATAGCAAGCTTTTTCCTTTTACCTTTTTTGCCTTTTCCTTCACTTTTTAATACTAGGCCTTGCTAAATTTTTTTCTTATTTCTCATTCATTTTATTGCTGAATATCATCCCAGGCAGGGCTCCTCGAAGCCCCTGGCCACCGGGTCGAGCACGTCGAATCCCCGGATCCTCAGCCTCCAAAATAGCAAGCTTTTACCTGTTACCTTTTTTGCCTTTTCCTTCACTTTTTTATACTAGGCCTTGCTAATTTTTTTTCTTATTTCTCATTCATTTTTTTGCTGAATATCATCCCAGGCAGGCCTCCTCGAAGCCCCTGGCCACCGGATCGAGCACGTCGAATCCCAGGATCCTCAGCCTCCAAAATAGCAAGCTTTTACCTTTTACCTTTTTTGCCTTTTCCTTCACTTTTTAATATTAGGCCTTGCTAATGTTTTTTCTTATTTCTCATTCATTTTTTTGCCGAATATCATATCAGGCAGGACTCCTCGAAGCCCCTGTCCACCGGGTCGAGCACGTCGAATATCCGGATCCTTAGCTCAAAAATAGCAAGCTTTTACCTTTTACCTTTTTTGCCTTTTCCTTCACTTTTTAATACTGGGCATTGCTAATTTTTTTCTTATTTCTCATTCATTTTTTTGCTGAATACCAACCAAGATAGGCCTCCTCGATGCTCTTGGCGACCGAATCAGGCACGTCGAATCCTCAGATCCTCAACCTCCAAAATAGCAAACTTTTACTTTTTACATTTTACCTTTTTTGCCATTTCCTTCACTTTTTGATACTAGGCCTTGCTAATTTTTTTCCCTTTTTCTGATTCATCTTTGTGCTAAATATCATCCCAGGCAGGCGTCCTCGAAGCCCCTGGCCACCGGATCGGACACGTCGAATCTCCGGATCCTCAGCCTACAAAATAGCAAGCTTTTACCTTTTACCTTTTTGCCTTTTCCTTCACTTTTTGATACTAGGCCTTGCTAATTTTTTTTCTTATTTCTCATTCATGTTTTTGCTGAATATCATCTCAGGCAGGCCTCCTCGAAGCCCCTGGCCACCGGATCGACCACGTCGAATCCGCGGGTCCTCAGCATCCAAAATAGCAAGCTTTTACCTTTTACCTTTCTTGCCTTTTCCTTCACTTTTAAATACTAGGCCTTGCTAATTTTTTTTCTTATTTCTCATTCATTTTTTTGCTGAATATCATCCCAGGTATGCCTCTTCGAAGCTCTTGGCGACCGAATCGGGCACGTCGAATCCCCGGATCCTCAGCCTCCAAAATAGCAAGCTTTTACCTTTTACCTTTTTTGCCTTTTCCTTCACTTTTTAATACTAGGCCTTGCTAATGTTTTTTCTTATTTCTCATTCATTTTTTTGCCGAATATCATCCCAGGCAGGCCTCCTCGAAGCCCCTGGCCACGGGATCGAGCATGTCGAATCCCCGGATCCTCAGCCTCCAAAATAGCAAGCTTTTACCTTTTACCTTTTTTGCCTTTTCCTTCACTTTTTAATACTAGGCCTTGCTAATTTTTTTCTTATTTCTCATTCATTTTTTTGCTCAATATCATCCCAGGTAGGCCTCTTCGAAGCTCTTGGCGACCGAATCGGGCACGTCGAATCCTCAGATCCTCAGCCTCCAAAATAGCAAGCTTTTACCTTTTTTGCCTTTTCCTTCACATTTTGATACTAGGCCTTGCTAAGTTTTTTCAATTTTTCTCATTCATCTTTTTGCTGAATATCATCCCAGGCAGACCTCCTCGAAGCCCCTGGCCACCGGATCGACCACGTCGAATCCCGGGATCCTCAGCCTCCTAAATAGCAAGCTTTTACCTTTTACCTTTTTTGACTTTTCCTTCACTTTTTAATACTAGGCCTTGCTAATGTTTTTTCTTATTTCTCATTCATTTTTTTGCTGAATATTATCCAAGGCAGGCCTCCTCGAAGCCCCTGGCCACGGGATCGAGCACGTCGAATCCCCGGATCCTCAACTTCCAAAATAGCAAGCTTTTACCTTTTACCTTTTTTGCTTTTTCCATGTCTTTTTAATACTAGGCCTTGCTAATTTTTTTTCTTATTTCTCATTCATTTTTTTGCTGAATATCATTCCAGGTAGGCCTCCTCGAAGCTCTTGGCGACCGAATCGGGCACGTCGAATCCTCAGATCCTCAGCCTCCAAAATAGTAAGCGTTTACCTTTTTACCTTTTACCTTTTTTTTCTTGTTTCTCTTTCAATTTTTTGCTGAATATCATCCCAGGCAGGCCTCTTCCAAGCTCCTGGCCACCGGATCGAGCAAGTCGATTCCCCGGATCCTCAGCCTCCAAAATAGCAAACTTTTACCTTTTACCTTTTTTGCCTTTTCCTTCACTTTTTAATACTAGGCCTTGCTAATTTTTTTTCTTATTTCTCATTCATTTTATTGCTGAATATCATCCCAGGCAGGGCTCCTCGAAGCCCCTGGCCACCGGGTCTAGCACGTCGAATCCCCGGATCCTCAGCCTCCAAAATAGCAAGCTTTTACCTTTTACCTTTTTGCCTTTTCCTTCACTTTTTGATACTAGGCCTTGCTAATTTTTTTTCTTGTTTCTCATTCAATTTTTTGCTGAATATCATCCCAGGCAGGCCTCTTCGAAGCTCCTGGCCACCGGATCGAGCAAGTCGAATCCCCGGATCCTCAGCCTCCAAAATAGCAAACTTTTACCTTTTACCTTTTTTGCCTTTTCCTTCACTTTTTAATACTAGGCCTTGCTAATTTCTTTTCTTATCTCTCATTCATTTTTTTGCTGAATATCATCCCAGACAGGCCTCCTCGAAGCCCCTGGCCATCGGATCGAGCACGTCGAATCCCCGGATCCTCAGCCTCCAAAATAGCAAGCTTTTTCCTTTTACCTTTTTTGCCTTTTCCTTCACTTTTAAATACTAGGCCTTGCTAATGTTTTTTCTTATTTCTCATTCATTTTTTTGCTGAATATCATCCCAGGCAGGCCTCCTCGAAGCCCCTGGCCACGGGATCGAGCACGTCGAATCCCCGGAACCTCAGCCTCCAAAATAGCAAGCTTTTACCTTTTACCTTTTTGCCTTTTCCTTCACTTTTTGATACTAGGCCTTGATAATTTTTTTTCTTGTTTCTCATTCAATTTTTTGCTGAATATCATCCCAGGCAGGCCTCTTCGAAGCTCCTGGCCACCGGATTGAGCAAGTCGTATCCCCGGATCCTCAGCCTCCAAAATAGCAAACTTTTACCATTTACCTTTTTTTCCTTTTCCTTCACTTTTTAATACTAGGCCTTGCTAATTTTTTTTCTTATTTCTCATTCATTTTATTGCTGAATATCATCCCAGGCAGGGCTCCTCGAAGCCCCTGGCCACCGGGTCGAGCACGTCGAATCCCCGGATCCTCAGCCTCCAAAATAGCAAGCTTTTAGCTTTTACCTTTTTGCCTTTTCCTTTACTTTTTGATACTAGGCCTTGCTAATTTTTTTTCTTGTTTCTCATTCAATTTTTTGCTGAATATCATCCCAGGCAGGCCTCTTCGAAGCTCCTGGCCACCGGATCGAGCAAGTCGAATCCCCGGATCCTCAGCCTCCAAAATAGCAAACTTTTACCTTTTACCATTTTTGCCTTTTCCTTCGCTTTTTAATACTAGGCCTTGCTAATTTTTTTTCTTATCTCTCATTCATTTTTTTGCTGAATATCATCCCAGACAGGCCTCCTCGAAGCCCCTGGCCACCGGATCGAGCACGTCGAATCCCCGGATCCTCAGCCTCCAAAATAGCAAGCTTTTTCCTTTTACCTTTTTTGCCTTTTCCTTCACTTTTTAATACTAGGCCTTGCTAAATTTTTTTCTTATTTCTCATTCATTTTATTGCTGAATATCATCCCAGGCAGGGCTCCTCGAAGCCCCTGGCCACCGGGTCGAGCACGTCGAATCCCCGGATCCTCAGCCTCCAAAATAGCAAGCTTTTACCTGTTACCTTTTTTGCCTTTTCCTTCACTTTTTTATACTAGGCCTTGCTAATTTTTTTTCTTATTTCTCATTCATTTTTTTGCTGAATATCATCCCAGGCAGGCCTCCTCGAAGCCCCTGGCCACCGGATCGAGCACGTCGAATCCCAGGATCCTCAGCCTCCAAAATAGCAAGCTTTTACCTTTTACCTTTTTTGCCTTTTCCTTCACTTTTTAATATTAGGCCTTGCTAATGTTTTTTCTTATTTCTCATTCATTTTTTTGCCGAATATCATATCAGGCAGGACTCCTCGAAGCCCCTGTCCACCGGGTCGAGCACGTCGAATATCCGGATCCTTAGCTCAAAAATAGCAAGCTTTTACCTTTTACCTTTTTTGCCTTTTCCTTCACTTTTTAATACTGGGCATTGCTAATTTTTTTCTTATTTCTCATTCATTTTTTTGCTGAATACCAACCAAGATAGGCCTCCTCGATGCTCTTGGCGACCGAATCAGGCACGTCGAATCCTCAGATCCTCAACCTCCAAAATAGCAAACTTTTACTTTTTACATTTTACCTTTTTTGCCATTTCCTTCACTTTTTGATACTAGGCCTTGCTAATTTTTTTCCCTTTTTCTGATTCATCTTTGTGCTAAATATCATTCCAGGCAGGCGTCCTCGAAGCCCCTGGCCACCGGATCGGACACGTCGAATCTCCGGATCCTCAGCCTACAAAATAGCAAGCTTTTACCTTTTACCTTTTTGCCTTTTCCTTCACTTTTTGATACTAGGCCTTGCTAATTTTTTTTCTTATTTCTCATTCATGTTTTTGCTGAATATCATCTCAGGCAGGCCTCCTCGAAGCCCCTGGCCACCGGATCGACCACGTCGAATCCGCGGGTCCTCAGCATCCAAAATAGCAAGCTTTTACCTTTTACCTTTCTTGCCTTTTCCTTCACTTTTAAATACTAGGCCTTGCTAATTTTTTTTCTTATTTCTCATTCATTTTTTTGCTGAATATCATCCCAGGTATGCCTCTTCGAAGCTCTTGGCGACCGAATCGGGCACGTCGAATCCTCAGATCCTCAGCCTCCAAAATAGCAAGCTTTTACCTTTTACCTTTTTTGCCTTTTCCTTCACATTTTGATACTAAGCCTTGCTAAGTTTTTTCCCTTTTTCTCATTCATTTTTTTGCTGAATATCAACCCAGGCAGACCTCCTCGAAGCCCCTGGCCACAGGATCCACCACGTCGAATCCCCTGATCCTCAGCCTCCAAAATAGCAAGCTTTTACCTTTTACCTTTTTTGCCTTTTCCTTCACTTTTTAATACTAGGCCTTGCTAATTTTTTTTATTATTTCTCATTCATTTTATTGCTGAATATCATCCCAGGCAGGGCTCCTCGAAGCCCCTGGCCACCGGGTCTAGCACGTCGAATCCCCGGATCCTCAGCCTCCAAAATAACAAGCTTTTACCTTTTACCTTTTTGCCTTTTCCTTCACTTTTTGATACTAGGCCTTGCTAATTTTTTTTCTTGTTTCTCATTCAATTTATTGCTGAATATCATCCCAGGCAGGCCTCTTCGAAGCTCCTGGCCACCGGATCGAGCAAGTCGAATCCCCGGATCCTCAGCCTCCAAAATAGCAAACTTTTACCTTTTACCTTTTTTGCCTTTTCCTTCACTTTTTAATACTAGGCCTTGCTAATTTTTTTTCTTATCTCTCATTCATTTTTTTGCTGAATATCATCCCAGGCAGGCCTCCTCGAAGCCCCTGGCCACCGGATCGAGCACGTCGAATCCCCGGATCCTCAGCCTCCAAAATAGCAAGCTTTTTCCTTTTACCTTTTTTGCCTTTTCCTTCACTTTTCAATACTAGGCCTTTCTAATTTTGTTTCTTATTTCTCATTCCACTTTTTGCTGAATATCATCCCAGGCAAGCCTCCTCGAAGCCCCTGGCCTCCGGATCGGGCACGTCGAATCCCCGGATCCTCAGACTCCAAAATAGCAAGCTTTTACATTTTTGCCTTTTTTGCCTTTTACTTCACTTTTTGATACTAGGCCTTGCTAATTTTTTTTCTTATTTCTCATTAATCTTGTTGCTGAATATCAACCCTGAAAGGCCTCCTCGAAGCACCTGGCCACCGGATCGAGCACGTCGAATCCCCGGATCCTCAGCCTCCAAAATAGCAAGCTTTTACCTTTTACCTTTTTTGCCTTTTCCTTCACTTTTTAATACTAGGCCTTGCTAACGTTTTTTCTTATTTCTCATTCATTTTTTTGTTGAATATCATCCCAGGCAGGCGTCCTCGCAGCCCTAGGCCACCGGATCGAGCACGTTGAATCCCCGGATCCGCAGCCTCCAAAATAGCATTCCCAGGCATGCCTCCTCAAAGCCCCTGGCCACCGGATCGGGAACGTCGAATCCCCGGATCCTCAACCTCCAAAATAGCAAGATTTTACCTTTTACCTTTTTTGCATTTTCCGTCACTTTTTGATACTAGGCCTTCCTAATTTTTATTATTATTTATCATTCATCTTTTTGCTGATTATCATCCCAGGTAGGCCTCCTCGAAGCTCCTGGCGACCGAATCGGGCACGTCGAATCCCCGGATGCTCAGCCTCCAAAATAGCAAGCTTTTACCTTTTACCTTTTTTGCCTTTTCCTTCACTTTTTGATACTAGGCCTTGCTAATTTTTTTTCTTATTTCTCATTCATCTTTTTGGTGAATATCATCCCAGGCAGGCCTCATCGAAGCTCCTGGCGACCGAATCGGACACGTCGAATCCCCGGATGCTCAGCCTCCAAAATAGCAAGCTTTTACCTTTTACCTTTTTTCTCTTTCTTCACTTTTTGATACTAGGCCGTGCTAATTTTTTTTCTTATTTCTCAATCATCTTTTTGGTGAATATCATCCCAGGCAGGCCTCCTCGAAACTCCTGGCTACCGAATCGGGCACGTCGAATCTCCGAATGCTCAGCCTCCAAAATAGCAAGCTTTTACCTTTTTCCTTTTTTGCCTTTTCCTTCACTTTTTGATACTAGGCCTTGCTAATTTCTTTTCTTATTTCTCATTCATCTTTTTGGTGAATATCATCCCAGGCAGGCCTCCTCGAAGCTCCTGGTGACCGAATCGGGCACGTCGAATCCCCGGATGCTCAGCCTCCAAAATAGCAAGCTTTTACCTTTTACCTTTTTTGCCTTTTCCTTCACTTTTTGATACTAGGCCTTGCTAATTTTTTGTCTTATTTCCCATTCATCTTTTTGCTGAATATGATCCCACGCAGGCCTTCTCGAAGCTCCTGGCTACCGAATCGGTTACGTCGAATTCCTGGATCCTCAGCCTCCATAATAGCAAGCTTTTACCTATTACCTTTTTTGCCTTTTCCTTCACTTTTTGATACTAACCCTTGCTAATTTTTTTTCTTATTTCACAATCTTCTTTTTGGTGAATATCATCCCAGGCAGGCCTCCTCGAAGCTCCTGGCGACCGAATCGGGCACGTCGAATCCCAGGATGCTCAGCCTCCAAAATAGCAAGCTTTTACCTTTTACCTTTTTTGCCTTTTCCTTCACTTTTTGATACTAGGCCTTGCTAATTTTTGTTCTTATTTCTCAATCTTCTTTTTGGTGAGTATCATCCCAGGCAGGCCTCCTCGAAGCTCCGGGCGACCGAATCGGGCACGTCGAATCGCCGGATGCTCAGCCTCCAAAATAGCAAGCTTTTACCTTTTACCTTTTTTGCCTTTTCCTTCACTTTTTGATACTAGGCCTTGCTAATTTTTTTTCTTATATCTCATTCATCTTTTTGGTGAATATCATCCCAGGCAGGCCTCATCGAAGCTCCTGGCGACCGAATCGGACACGTCGAATCCCCGGATGCTCAGCCTCCAAAATAGCAAGCTTTTACCTTTTACCTTTTTTGCCTTTTCTTCACTTTTGGATACTAGTCCGTGCTAATTTTTTTTCTTATTTCTCAATCATGTTTTTGGTGAATATCATCCCAGGCAGGCCTCCTCGAAGCTCCTGGCGACCGAATCGGGCACGTCGAATCCCCGGATGCTCAGCCTCCAAAATAGCAAGGTTTTACCTTTTACCTTTTTTGCCTTTTCCTTCACTTTTTGATACTAGGCCTTGCTAATTTTTTTTCTTGTTTCTCAATTTTCTTTTTGGTGAATATCATCCCAGGCAGGCCTCCTCGAAGCTCCTGGCGACCGAATCGGGCACGTCGAATCCCCGGATGCTCAGCCTCCAAAATAGCAAGCTTTTACCTTTTACCTTTTTTGCCTTTTCCTTCACTCTTTGATACTAGGCCTTGCTAATTTTTTTTCTTATTTCTCATTCATCTTTTTGGTGAATATCATCCCAGGCAGGCCTCATCGAAGCTCCTGGCGACCGAATCGGACACGTCGAATCCCCGGATGCTCAGCCTCCAAAATAGCAAGCTTTTACCTTTTACCTTTTTTCTCTTTTCTTCACTTTTTGATACTAGTCCGTGCTAATTTTTTTTCTTATTTCTCAATCATGTTTTTGGTGAATATCATCCCAGGCAGGCCTCCTCGAAGCTCCGGGCTACCGAATCGGGCACGTCGAATCCCCGAATGCTCAGCCTCCAAAATAGCAAACTTTTACCTTTTACCTTTTTTGCCTTTTCCTTCACTTTTTGATACTAGGCCTTGCTAATTTTTTTTCTTATTTCTCATTCATCTTTTTGGTGAATATCATCCCAAGCAGGCCTCCTCGAAGCTCCTGGCGACCGAATCGGGCACGTCGAATCCCCGGATGCTCAGCCTCCAAAATAGCAAACTTTTACCTTTTACCTTTTTGGCCTTTTCCTTCACTTTTTGATACTAGGCCTTGCTAATTTTTTTTCTTATTTCTCATTCATTTTTTTGGTGAATATCATCCCAGGCTGGCCTCCTCGAAGCTCTTGGCGACCGAATCGGGCACGTCGAATCCCCGGATGCTCAGCCTCCAAAATAGCAAGCTTTTACCTTTTACCTTTTGTGCCTTTTCTTCACTTTTTGATACTAGGCCGTGCTAATTTTTTTTCTTATTTCTCAATCATCTTTTTGGTGAATATCATCCCAGGCAGGCCTCCTCGAAGCTCCTGGCTACCGAATCGGGCACGTCGAATCTCCGAATGCTCAGCCTCCAAAATAGCAACCTTTTACCTTTTTCCTTTTTTGCCTTTTCCTTCACTTTTTGATACTAGGCCTTGCTAATTTTTTTTCTTATTTCTAATTCATCTTTTTGGTGAATATCATCCCAGGCAGGCCTCCTCGAAGCTCCTGGTGACCGAATCTGGCACGTCGAATCCCCGGATGCTCAGCCTCCAAAATAGCAAGCTTTTACCTTTTACCTTTTTTGCCTTTTCCTTCACTTTTTGATACTAGGCCTTGCTAATTTTTTGTCTTATTTCCCATTCATCTTTTTGCTGAATATGATCCCACGCAGGCCTTCTCGAAGCTCCTGGCTACCGAATCGGTTACGTCGAATTCCTGGATCCTCAGCCTCCATAATAGCAAGCTTTTACCTTTTACCTTTTTTGCCTTTTCCTTCACTTTTTGATACTAGGTCTTGCTAATTTTTTTTCTTATTTCACAATCTTCTTTTTGGTGAATATCATCCCAGGCAGGCCTCCTCGAAGCTCCTGGCGACCGAATCGGGCACGTCGACTCCCAGGATGCTCAGCCTCCAAAATAGTAAGCTTTTACCTTTTACCTTTTTTGCCTTTTCCTTCACTTTTTGATACTAGGCCTTGCTAATTTTTGTTCTTATTTCTCAATCTTCTTTTTGGTGAATATCATCCCAGGCAGGCCTCCTCGAAGCTCCTGGCGACCGAATCGGGCACGTCGAATCCCCGGATGCTCAGCCTCCAAAATAGCAAGCTTTTACCTTTTACCTTTTTTGCCTTTTCCTTCACTTTTTGATACTAGGCCTTGCTAAATTTTTTTCTTGTTTCTCAATTTTCTTTTTGGTGAATATCATCCCAGGCAGGCCTCCTCGAAGCTCCTGGCGACCGAATCGGGCACGTCAAATCCCCGGATGCTCAGCCTCCAAAATAGCAAGCTTTTACCTTTTACCTTATTTGCCTTTTCCTTCACTCTTTGATACTAGGCCTTGCTAATTTTTTTTCTTATTTCTCATTCATCTTTTTGGTGAATATCATCCCAGGCAGGCCTCATCGAAGCTCCTGGCGACCGAATCGGACACGTCGAATCCCCGGATGCTCAGCCTCCAAAATAGCAAGCTTTTACCTTTTACCTTTTTTGCCTTTTCTTAACTTTTTGATACTAGTCCGTGCTAATTTTTTTTCTTATTTCTCAATCATGTTTTTGGTGAATATCATCCCAGGCAGGCCTCCTCGAAGCTCCGGGCTACCGAATCGGGCACGTCGAATCCCCGAATGCTCAGCCTCCAAAATAGCAAGCTTTTACCTTTTACCTTTTTTGCCTTTTCCTTCACTTTTTGATACTATGCCTTGCTAATTTTTTTTCTTATTTCTCATTCATCTTTTTGGTGAATATCATCCCAGGCAGGCCTCCTCGAAGCTCCTGGCGACCGAATCGGGCACGTCGAATCCCCGGATGCTCAGCCTCCAAAATAGCAAACTTTTACCTTTTACCTTTTTGGCCTTTTCCTTCACTTTTTGATACTAGGCCTTGCTAATTTTTTTTCTTATTTCTCATTCATTTTTTTGGTGAATATCATCCCAGGCTGGCCTCCTCGAAGCTCTTGGCGACCGAATCGGGCACGTCGAATCCCCGGATGCTCAGCCTCCAAAATAGCAAGCTTTTACCTTTTACCTTTTTTGCCTTTTCTTCACTTTTTGATACTAGGCCGTGCTAATTTTTTTTCTTATTTCTCAATCATCTTTTTGGTGAATATCATCCCAGGCAGGCCTCCTCGAACCTCCTGGCTACCGAATCGGGCACGTCGAATCTCCGAATGCTCAGCCTCCAAAATAGCAACCTTTTACCTTTTTCCTTTTTTGCCTTTTCCTTCACTTTTTGATACTAGGCCTTGCTAATTTTTTTTCTTATTTCTAATTCATCTTTTTGGTGAATATCATCCCAGGCAGACCTCCTCGAAGCTCCTGGTGACCGAATCGGGCACGTCGAATCCCCGGATGCTCAGCCTCCAAAATAGCAAGCTTTTACCTTTTACCTTTTTTGCCTTTTCCTTCACTTTTTGATACTAGGCTTTGCTAATTTTTTTTCTTATTTCTAATTCATCTTTTTGCTGAATATCATCCCAGGCAGGCCTCCTCAAAGCCCCTGGCGACCGGATTGGGCACGTCGAATCCCCGGATCCTCAGCCTGCAAAATAGCAAGCTTTTACCTTTTACCTTTTTTGCCTTTTCCTTCACTTTTTGATACTAGGCCTTTCAAATTTTTTTTCTTATTTCTCATTCATCTTTTTGCTGAATATCATCCCAGGCAGGCCTCCTCGAAACCCCTGGCCACCGGATTGGGCACGTCGAATCCCAGTATCCTCAGCCTGCAAAATGGCAAGCCTTTACCTTTTACCTTTTACCTTTTACCTTTTTGCTTTTTCCTTCACTTTTTGATACTAGGCCTTTCTAATTTTTTGTCTTATTTCCCATTCATTTTTTTGCTGAATATGATCCCACGCAGGCCTTCTCGAAGCTCCTGGCTACCGAATTAGTTACGTCGAATTCCTGGATCCTCAGCCTCCATAATAGCAAGCTTTTACCTTTTACCTTTTTTGCCTTTTCCTTCACTTTTTGATACTAGGCCTTGCTAATTTTTTTTCTTATTTCACAATCTTCTTTTTGGTGAATATCATCCCAGGCAGGCCTCCTCGAAGCTCCTGGCGACCGAATCGGGCACGTCGAATCCCCGGATGCTCAGCCTCCAAAATAGCAAGCTTTTACCTTTTACCTTTTTTGCCTTTTCCTTCACTTTTTGATACTAGGCCTTGCTAATTTTTGTTCTTATTTCTCAATCTTCTTTTTGGTGAATATCATCCCAGGCAGGCCTCCTCGAAGCTCCTGGCGACCGAATCGGGCACGTCGAATCCCCGGATGCTCAGCCTCCAAAATAGCAAGCTTTTACCTTTTACCTTTTTTGCCTTTTCCTTCACTTTTTGATACTAGGCCTTGCTAATTTTTTTTCTTGTTTCTCAATTTTCTTTTTGGTGAATATCATCCCAGGCAGGCCTCCTCGAAGCTCCTGGCGACCGAATCGGGCACGTCGAATCCCCGGATGCTCAGCCTCCAAAATAGCAAGCTTTTACCTTTTACCTTTTTTGCCTTTTCCTTCACTCTTTGATACTAGGCCTTGCTAATTTTTTTTCTTATTTCTCATTCATCTTTTTGGTGAATATCATCCCAGGCAGGCCTCATTGAAGCTCCTGGCGACCGAATCGGACACGTCGAATCCCCGGATGCTCAGCCTCCAAAATAGCAAGCTTTTACCTTTTACCTTTTTTCTCTTTTCTTCACTTTTTGATACTAGTCCGTGCTAATTTTTTTTCTTATTTCTCAATCATGTTTTTGGTGAATATCATCCCAGGCAGGCCTCCTCGAAGCTCCGGGCTACCGAATCGGGCACGTCGAATCCCCGAATGCTCAGCCTCCAAAATAGCAAGCTTTTACCTTTTACCTTTTTTGCCTTTTCCTTCACTTTTTGATACTAGGCCTTGCTAATTTTTTTTCTTATTTCTCATTCATCTTTTTGGTGAATATCATCCCAAGCAGGCCTCATCGAAGCTCCTGGCGACCGAATCGGGCACGTCGAATCCCCGGATGCTCAGCCTCCAAAATAGCAAACTTTTACCTTTTACCTTTTTGGCCTTTTCCTTCACTTTTTGATACTAGGCCTTGCTAATTTTTTTTCTTATTTCTCATTCATTTTTTTGGTGAATATCATCCCAGGCTGGCCTCCTCGAAGCTCTTGGCGACCGAATCGGGCACGTCGAATCCCCGGATGCTCAGCCTCCAAAATAGCAAGCTTTTACCTTTTACCTTTTGTGCCTTTTCTTCACTTTTTGATACTAGGCCGTGCTAATTTTTTTTCTTATTTCTCAATCATCTTTTTGGTGAATATCATCCCAGGCAGGCCTCCTCGAAGCTCCTGGCTACCGAATCGGGGACGTCGAATCTCCGAATGCTCAGCCTCCAAAATAGCAACCTTTTACCTTTTTCCTTTTTTGCCTTTTCCTTCACTTTTTGATACTAGGCCTTGCTAATTTTTTTTCTTATTTCTAATTCATCTTTTTGGTGAATATCATCCCAGGCAGGCCTCCTCGAAGCTCCTGGTGACCGAATCTGGCACGTCGAATCCCCGGATGCTCAGCCTCCAAAATAGCAAGCTTTTACCTTTTACCTTTTTTGCCTTTTCCTTCACTTTTTGATACTAGGCCTTGCTAATTTTTTGTCTTATTTCCCATTCATCTTTTTGCTGAATATGATCCCACGTAGGCCTTTTCGAAGCTCCTGGCTACCGAATCGGTTACGTCGAATTCCTGGATCCTCAGCCTCCATAATAGCAAGCTTTTACCTTTTACCTTTTTTGCCTTTTCCTTCACTTTTTGATACTAGGTCTTGCTAATTTTTTTTCTTATTTCACAATCTTCTTTTTGGTGAATATCATCCCAGGCAGGCCTCCTCGAAGCTCCTGGCGACCGAATCGGGCACGTCGACTCCCAGGATGCTCAGCCTCCAAAATAGCAAGCTTTTACCTTTTACCTTTTTTGCCTTTTCCTTCACTTTTTGATACTAGGCCTTGCTAATTTTTGTTCTTATTTCTCAATCTTCTTTTTGGTGAATATCATCCCAGGCAGGCCTCCTCGAAGCTCCTGGCGACCGAATCGGGCACGTCGAATCCCCGGATGCTCAGCCTCCAAAATAGCAAGCTTTTACCTTTTACCTTTTTTGCCTTTTCCTTCACTTTTTGATACTAGGCCTTGCTAAATTTTTTTCTTGTTTCTCAATTTTCTTTTTGGTGAATATCATCCCAGGCAGGCCTCCTCGAAGCTCCTGGCGACCGAATCGGGCACGTCGAATCCCCGGATGCTCAGCCTCCAAAATAGCAAGCTTTTACCTTTTACCTTTTTTGCCTTTTCCTTCACTCTTTGATACTAGGCCTTGCTAATTTTTTTTCTTATTTCTCATTCATCTTTTTGGTGAATATCATCCCAGGCAGGCCTCATCGAAGCTCCTGGCGACCGAATCGGACACGTCGAATCCCCGGATGCTCAGCCTCCAAAATAGCAAGCTTTTACCTTTTACCTTTTTTGCCTTTTCTTAACTTTTTGATACTAGTCCGTGCTAATTTTTTTTCTTATTTCTCAATCATGTTTTTGGTGAATATCATCCCAGGCAGGCCTCCTCGAAGCTCCGGGCTACCGAATCGGGCACGTCGAATCCCCGAATGCTCAGCCTCCAAAATAGCAAGCTTTTACCTTTTACCTTTTTTGCCTTTTCCTTCACTTTTTGATACTATGCCTTGCTAATTTTTTTTCTTATTTCTCATTCATCTTTTTGGTGAATATCATCCCAGGCAGGCCTCCTCGAAGCTCCTGGCGACCGAATCGGGCACGTCGAATCCCCGGATGCTCAGCCTCCAAAATAGCAAACTTTTACCTTTTACCTTTTTGGCCTTTTCCTTCACTTTTTGATACTAGGCCTTGCTAATTTTTTTTCTTATTTCTCATTCATTTTTTTGGTGAATATCATCCCAGGCTGGCCTCCTCGAAGCTCTTGGCGACCGAATCGGGCACGATGAATCCCCGGATGCTCAGCCTCCAAAATAGCAAGCTTTTACCTTTTACCTTTTTTGCCTTTTCTTCACTTTTTGATACTAGGCCGTGCTAATTTTTTTTCTTATTTCTCAATCATCTTTTTGGTGAATATCATCCCAGGCAGGCCTCCTCGAAGCTCCTGGCTACCGAATCGGGCACGTCGAATCTCCGAATGCTCAGCCTCCAAAATAGCAACCTTTTACCTTTTTCCTTTTTTGCCTTTTCCTTCACTTTTTGATACTAGGCCTTGCTAATTTTTTTTCTTATTTCTAATTCATCTTTTTGGTGAATATCATCCCAGGCAGACCTCCTCGAAGCTCCTGGTGACCGAATCGGGCACGTCGAATCCCCGGATGCTCAGCCTCCAAAATAGCAAGCTTTTACCTTTTACCTTTTTTGCCTTTTCCTTCACTTTTTGATACTAGGCCTTGCTAATTTTTTTTCTTATTTCTAATTCATCTTTTTGCTGAATATCATCCCAGGCAGGCCTCCTCAAAGCCCATGGCGACCGGATTGGGCACGTCGAATCCCCGGATCCTCAGCCTGCAAAATAGCAAGCTTTTACCTTTTACCTTTTTTGCCTTTTCCTTCACTTTTTGATACTAGGCCTTTCAAATTTTTTTTCTTATTTCTCATTCATCTTTTTGCTGAATATCATCCCAGGCAGGCCTCCTCGAAACCCCTGGCCACCGGATCGGGCACGTCGAATCCCAGTATCCTCAGCCTGCAAAATGGCAAGCCTTTACCTTTTACCTTTTACCTTTTACCTTTTTGCCTTTTCCTTCACTTTTTGATACTAGCCCTTTCTAATTTTTTGTCTTATTTCCCATTCATCTTTTTGCTGAATATGATCCCACGCAGGCCTTCTCGAAGCTCCTGGCTACCGAATCAGTTACGTCGAATTCCTGGATCCTCAGCCTCCATAATAGCAAGCTTTTACCTTTTACCTTTTTTGCCTTTTCCTTCACTTTTTGATACTAGGCCTTGCTAATTTTTTTTCTTATTTCACAATCTTCTTTTTGGTGAATATCATCCTAGGCAGGCCTCCTCGAAGCTCCTGGCGACCGAATCGGGCACGTCGAATCCCCGGATGCTCAGCCTCCAAAATAGCAAGCTTTTACCTTTTACCTTTTTTGCCTTTTCCTTCACTTTTTGATACTAGGCCTTGCTAATTTTTGTTCTTATTTCTCAATCTTCTTTTTGGTGAATATCATCCCAGGCAGGCCTCCTCGAAGCTCCTGGCGACCGAATCGGGCACGTCGAATCCCCGGATGCTCAGCCTCCAAAATAGCAAGCTTTTACCTTTTACCTTTTTTGCCTTTTCCTTCACTTTTTGATACTAGGCCTTGCTAATTTTTTTTCTTGTTTCTCATTTTTCTTTTTGGTGAATATCATCCCAGGCAGGCCTCCTCGAAGCTCCTGGCGACCGAATCGGGCACGTCGAATCCCCGGATGCTCAGCCTCCAAAATAGCAAGCTTTTACCTTTTACCATATTTGCCTTTTCCTTCACTCTTTGATACTAGGCCTTGCTAATTTTTTTTCTTATTTCTCATTCATCTTTTTGGTGAATATCATCCCAGGCAGGCCTCATCGAAGCTCCTGGCGACCGAATCGGACACGTCGAATCCCCGGATGCTCAGCCTCCAAAATAGCAAGCTTTTACCTTTTACCTTTTTTTGCCTTTTCTTCACTTTTTGATACTAGGCCGTGCTAATTTTTTTTCTTATTTCTCAATCATCGTTTTGGTGAATATCATCCCAGGCAGGCCTCCTCGAAGCTCCTGGCTACCGAATCGGGCACGTCGAATCCCCGAATGCTCAGCCTCCAAAATAGCAAGCTTTTACCTTTTACCTTTTTTGCCTTTTCCTTCACTTTTTGATACTAGGCCTTGCTAATTTTTTTTCTTATTTCTCATTCATCTTTTTGGTGAATATCATCCCAGGCAGGCCTCCTCGAAGCTCCTGGCGACCGAATCGGGCACGTCGAATCCCCGGATGCTCAGCCTCCAAAATAGCAAGCTTTTACCTTTTACCTTTTTTGCCTTTGCCTTCACTTTTTGATACTAGGCCTTGCGAATTTTTTTCCCTTTTTCTCATTCATCTTTTTGCTAAATATCATCCCAGGCAGGCCTCCTCGAAGCCCCTGGCTACCGGATCGGACTGGTCGAATCCCCGGATCCTCAGCCTGCAAAATAGCAAGCTTTTATATTTTACCTTTTTTGCCTTTTCCTTCACTTTTTGATACTAGGCCTTGCTAATTTTTTTTCTTATTTCTCATTCATCGTTTTGGTGAATATCATCCCAGGCAGCCCTCATCGAAGCTCCTGGCGACCGAATCGGACACGTTGAATCCCCGGTTGCTCAGCCTCCAAAATAGCAAGCTTTTACCTTTTACCTTTTTTGCCTTTTTGCCTTTTATTTATACAATGTATATTTTTACAGTGACAAGTGATATTGTCACTGAAAGTAGTTTATAGTGACAATAAAAAGGTTGTCACTAAAAGTATTTACAGTCACAATTAATAGATTGTCACTAAAAGTATTTATTGTGACAAATACTAACAACATTCTTTGTCACTAATTCCATTATTAGTGACAACAATTGCTATCTTAGTTTGTCACACAATACTGAATAGTTTATAGTGACAATAAAAATATTGTCACTAAATGTATTTACAGTGACAAGTATTAGCATCATTGTTTGTCACTAATTTCATTATTGGTGACAACAAATACTATCTATGTTTGTCACACAATCCTGAATATTAATTTTAGTGACAATTTTTTTTGTCACTAAAATTTGTCATCAAACCTAACTTTTATTATTTGATATTTTAATTTAAAAATTGAATGCAAACTATAAGCACTGTTTTTCTCTAAACAAACAAACACATTATTGTGATTCAAATGAAAATAATTCATACCATAAAATATATTTCATAAACAAACAGCTTTGTAGGTTGCTTATACAAAAAGATGAGTTACTGCATACATCAAAGTTATATAATTATGTTAATTCAAAACATTACACTTAAATTACATTAATATCCAAAACAAGTCCGATCGATATCCGCACCAGCTAACATTGATCTAATAGATCAAGTATCCTGTATATAAAATGGAAACAAAAGAAGAGAATTAGCATTTAGAAACATAAATACAGTGTGTATAATAGACGAATATATAAAAGCCAACATCGTAATTTAAATTTACGAAATAAAACGGACAGAGTCTCCCCTGTATTTTCGACATTTTCAAATTACATGCTTTAGTAAACAAGAAAAGAAGAAAAAGCTGTGAATATATACTGAAGATCGCACTAATTCAATGATCAAGTGACTGAACAAGTATTTGCATAGCAGAAAAAAAACTATAGGAAACATTCTGCATATGCACAGAAGTAAAAGTAACCTGTACCATCAATAAAAGACATTCTTTTGTTTAAATAGGGTCGCCTGGATTGTACTTGCTTGTAGATCCAATATAAATTACCAAAGCCAGCTGACTTCTAGCATAGTTGGGTAAGTGCAAACATGTGCAGTTGAAAGCAAGTGGAGCCACAGAAATAAAAGAAAAGACTTGCAAATGCCTAACTTTCACAAATAGTCTTATTATTTGATTGACAGATGCCAAGGCCTCGCAGTCATTGCATAACACAAATTTCCAAGCAGTAACTTCATAAACACTTGACTTTCTGTTTTCATAAACACTTGTTTCTCCTCCTATATCTGTAGATCTTTGAATTTCAACAACTTTAGTGGTAACATACCTGCAACCATTGGCAACTTGCCGAAACTTTATTGGCTTGATCTGTCCGAGAATAAACTTACTGGACAGATCCCAGTCTCTGATGGCAACAACCCTGGCTTGGACATGTTGACCACTACCAAGCATTTGTACGTCCCATTTTGTCTAACTACTCTCAGTCTCACCATATATTGATCTCATGCCCTTAGAACAATCTTATTCATAGTTTTGTGATAATGACAGTCATTTCAGCAAGAATCAGCTATCGGGTAATATCCCAAGTCAACTTTTCAGCTCAAACATGATATTGATACATCTGTAAGCTACTAAACCACAACTATCCATTTCTACTACTATTTCCCTCTCTTCAAATGGCAACGGCTAATTTCTAGGAGCAATTCATAAGGAAGTAAAAAATGTTATTGGACGCTTTATTTTATTATTATTATTTTAATTCCACTTCATTTCAATTTTCTCAGGTTATTAGTCAATAATAAGTTCACTGGAAGCATTCCTGCTACACTGGGTCTTGTTAAAAAATTGGAGCTCATGTAAGTAGCTACAGTATGAATCAAAACGAGGCTTAAATTGCATGTTTATTGTACAAGCTTCTGACACTAGGATATTGTGTATGGTTAGCCGCCTAGACAGGAATGCACTCACTGGGCCTGTTCCTTCAAACATCAACAATCTTACTAGTGCTCAAGTGCTGTAAGTTTCAACTTCATGGTGATTTATTCCTAGATACAACTAAGTTTGTACTTTAAGCGCATGAAGTACTTTGATTCTTCCTAAAAGTGTGTTGGTTATCTTCTTTTGTTCCATAGAAGTTGATCAGGTTTTCATTTATGGAAACAAACAGGTTCCACTTTATGCAAGCTTGAAGCAAAAGCCCTAGTCCAAAAGATACTCGCTCGGTTTCCAAGCCTTTTAGGCTCATCTAATCAAAAAAAAAAAACCTCTAGTCCTTTTCCTGCTGAAATTAGCTGTTAGCTTCAGAAAAGTATGCACCTAGAGTTTCAGAATAAACAATTTAGGTGGTGTATCTAAAACTTCCATAAAAGGTCCTGCTTTACCAAACAAGTGAAGGAAATCATGCCACTTATATCTAGTCAAAAAGCAGAACTAGCCCCTAAAAGCAATAGATATTTCTTTTCCGTGTGGATCATGACTATTCCTGGTGGATGATGGGCAGAGAAGGCTTCAAGTCTATGAAAATGATGCTGGTGATTTCGACAGCCACCACATCTTAATTTGCCTTCTAAGCCATTATGCTTGTATCATTTACTTAGCTATTAGGAACTCCTATTAGTTTGTATAGGTCTCAGAAGCCAACTTCAATGATTCACAAATTGTTCCGATTTTATTCCCAAAACTAACAGTAGGAGGTCATACTTTGCCAAAAGCTCTCAACACTCTGATATCTAACATGTATCATTTATTAGAATGAATCCAATGTAATTGAGTGCATTACCGTAGAAATTGGTGGCTAAACAAATTAGAAAAGCAGATCTTTTCCACCTATAGTCTTTGGATTATTTTGACCAGCTGGTTATACTTAAAGTTCTTCTTAATCATGAACCCGAACCACATTATTAAATGTAATCAGAGAGCTATGTTCTAACTACGCCGACGACCTCAAATAGTCAAGGAACAAGATCTCATGGACAGATTCTTACAGAATTATAGATGCACTGCATTACAAAGTTCCTGTAGTGGATTACAGATGATGGAACTTAAAAGAGATCTAGAAGCTTTAGCCAAAAGTCTGTATGTCTTCACAATAAGTTTATCATAAAGCATGCCTCCGAGAAATATCTTACCTCTTTGATCCAGTGGGACTTGCAAAATTGTCTACAGGTTCTGTCAATGGAGAAGCAATGATCTAAATTTTCTTTACTGTAGCAATTTGGTTGAGCTAACATTACGGATAAGGTTTTAGTAGTAGCAGACCATTTTGATTTCTTTGTTCTTTTTCAAGAATCAAACGGAAGAAAGGGATCAATAATGATGTCATATAATCAAAGACTATTCTCCGGTGCAAATCAGAAGATTTCCCACAGAGAAGGTTATCAGAACTAAACGCAGGACATGCAAACTGAGAAGACATTAAGGTGGATGCCAATAAGAAAAGAAAATGGATTCACCCGCAGACTAGGATTATAGAGCCATTTCATCACAAATTCTTATATTCATATCAATTAAGTTGATATTACTTTCTGATGCTAGTCAGAAACATGCAAACATGCAGTCCACTAATAAGAGGGCTAACTCTCCCTTATAATGCTATTTTAAGAATGGTTGACCACTTACCCTATTCGTATCAATAGAGGGTGATGCCCTGGATTGCGTCGCCCTAGATTGCGTCATGTTGTTGAAGAAGTCAGCCATACGTGCTTGAAACATAGCATCAACTTCACGTTGTACTTGGGCTCGAAGTTGGTCACGGAGTTCTTCTTCAACACAAGGTCTTAGCTCAGCTCTAATCTCAGCACGAATATCATCATTAACACTAGCTCTCGTCTCATCTCGTAAACTTTGAATAACACCAGCACGTATATCAGCTCTTAAATTCTCCCTCATATTTTCAAGCATAGCTTCATTAGCTGACTCTACTGCTCTCTGTACCTCCTCACGCATGCTCTCTTGTTGTCTTGTCCTCTTGCCTGGAGCCTTTTTTCCCGCACCTTTTCCACGAAAATACCCGGACTTTTCACCGAGAACATGTATCAAAATCTCGTCAGGTGTGAAATGTGATTCACTATCTTCCGCTTGTTGATTGACAAGATCATGTAGTTTGTCCTACATCAACAATTTCATAATTCAAAAAATGATAAAAGCAACAAATTGGAACAAAGATCAAGGCAAATAAAATATCACATTTACACTTACATGAACTTCCATAGAATTAGGATCAGACCATCGCAACTCCCCTTCTTTATCTTTTTTAGTATGTTGTAGTAGCCAAATTTGATCAGGAGGTGCCTTTTCACCAGTTGTTTGGTCTCTCTACAATAAGCAACATACTCAGTATTATATCTTGTATCCACAAATAGCTAAGTTCATCAATCTTTTTTAAAAAGAGAAAGAGAAGGTACCGTTGACTCCTCAACTTCAGCAAATGATTTGGTCCCACAAGTATGCTTGGTTACAAGGTGGGCTCTATTCAATGCATTCCTTTGACTTGCTTTCTATATTACACATATACAAATTACAAATCAGAAATGAATCTAATAAACAAGTTACGCTAATAAACTATAAGTTTGAAAACAAGTTAGAGCTCATTAAACCTGAAACTTTTCAGATCCAAAGTGCTCTATCAAACGCTTCCAATCTTCGCTTTTTACATCTTCAGGAAGATTGGCAAGCCTATCTTCATCCGTTTTAAACTTCTTATAAATTCCATGCAATCGATTTCGCCAACCTCTATACAAACGTTGCATCGTGCTTAATACAAATCCTTGGAATCTATTCTCTTGGTTGGATGATATCTTAAATTTCTCCTAATAGAATAGAGCATATAAAATGAAGTCATCACTTCACTATTTCAGCAAATGAAAGGGAAGAAAAAGAAACAAGCTTTGAAGTAAGACATATTACCTTCACTTGAAGCCACATTTGTTCACCGGCGGCATTTGTAACATCATTCCACTTTGCATCCACAAAAGTATTTTGTTTGACCACAAATAATGGAGCATTGTTGCGCACAACATAACCACAATAATTAACAATATCCCTAGCATTGTTACCTACAGCCCTTAGTATATCATTGGGGATGTCTACTTCCAATTTTCCATTTTTGGTCTTCATATCCACCTTCATGCATTTATATTTTCCCCTAACACGTTTTTGACTTTCACTACAAGAGGCTGTAAGAAAAAAGATTATGATTGAGGATAATAAGAATAACCCATTATTTGATCTTGGAATAAAGTACATAAATTATACCTGCACTGCTTGGATTTCCAGATTGTTGAGCTTGCATCTCAACTTCTGGATGTGTTTGTTGTTGGATGACGATCTCGAAGTTTCTTTGTTCTCCCAATTGAGATTGCAGCACTGGTGGATTGGTTGGCCTCTCTATAGGTATCTCATTTTGATGCTGAAGTGAAGTTCCAAAATCTCTTCTTGAGTGAGATTGAGATTGTCCTCTTGGTGGAGGGGATGTAACCTCATCTGTAACTCTATTAGAAGTTAATATTTGTCTTCGTCCACGTCCACCACGTCCGCCAACACATTTATTTTTCAAGGCCATATGTACCCTGCTAGAATAAAAAATATTAGTCAATTAAGAATTTTGCCAAATAATGCAAAGACAAAATGATAATTTTAAAGTTGCATGATCAATAACATCAAACTGATCGAAGGAGTGTTTCACTTAAATGTCAAGTTCCAAAAATTCCAATGTTCACTAGTATCACGATCATACATGCAAAAATGTTCATATATGTATGAACTAACAAAAAACTAAGATACAAAGATCACTCATCGGAAGTAGATGCATCACTAGTATCATGATCTTGAAGATCATCATTATCACTATCTTCATCATCTCCTATGTACTCATCATCAATGAAGTCATCATCATAAATTGGATCATTGCCAAGGTATGAAACAAAAAGTAATCAAGTTCATGCTTACTCTATGAATGGCCAAACTTCTTGGAAATTTTCAAGCACATAAATGCGAGCTTGATCAAATTGTTCATTGCTTAGATGATGGAACTTATAACCTCCCTTTGCACAACCACTTCTTTCGAAAATTGACAATCCATTGTGCTTGTCACACCTATCATCATTTCTAGGCGCTCTATTAAATTTTGTTTCCACACTATGCAAGTATCTTGAACAAAAAGTTAAGCATTCATCCACAATATAACCTTCCGCTATAGATCCTTCCGGACGAGCTTTATTGCGAACATATGATTTAAGAGTACGCAAATACCTATTGCCAAATGATAAAATTAGAAAATAGCCTTTTAAATAATATTAAAGAACTAGATTAAGATGTCAAAAATACTATGATAATACGCACCTTTCTATTGAATACATCCATCTATAGTGGACTGGTCCAGCAATTTTAGCTTCTTTTGCCAAGTGAATTGGCAAGTGGATCATAACATCGAAAAAGGCTGGTGGGAATATTGTTTCCATCTTGCACAATGTCAATGCAATTTGATTATCAAGTCGATCTAGATCATCTACTCTCAAAGACTTTGAGCACAAGTTCTTGAAAAAATTGCTTAATTCAATTAATGGCTCACACACCTCCTTTGGTAGTAATCCACGTACCGCAAGCGGAAGTATTCTTTGCAAAAGTATGTGATGATCATGACACTTCAAACCATGTAATTTTCTTTCATTGATATTTACACATCTTGATATATTTGATGAAAACCCATCTGGTGCTTTCAAATTTGCCAAAAACTTGCAAAATATTATCTTCTCTTGTGGGGCTAGGGCATAACAAGCTGCAGGCAAACGCACTTTATTCCCTTCAACACGAGGATGGAGACTCTCTCTAATACCCAAGTCCACAAGATCATAACGGCTCTTTAATGTGTCTTTAGTCTTGCCCTTCATGTTCATCACTGTTCCTAAAACATTATCAGAAACATTTCTTTCAATATGCATAACATCAAGGTAATGTCGCAACATGAGCGTTTTCCAATAAGGCAATTGGAAAAAAATACTCTTTTTCTTCCAATTATATACGCCATTAAGATTAGTACGCTTTCGTTTCTGGCCTTTCCCATAGGTAACACCCTCAAAACTTCTTAACTGTTCAAGCACTCCATCTCTTGTCAACATATGAGGTGCAAGGTCATCCTCTGTCTTGCCATTGAAATTCCTTTTATTTCGTCGCCAAGGATGATGAATTGGCAAAAAATGGCGATGACCCATATAGCATAACTTACTCCTTATTGAAAGAGAGCAAGTATCTTTGTGGCAACATGGACAAGCTAACTTTCCTTTAGTTCCCCATCCAGATAAATTTCCATATGCGGGAAAATCATTAATAGTCCACATTATAGCTGCATGTAATTGGAAATTTTGTTGTGCATATGCATCATATGTGATAGACCCTACCTCCCAAAGCTCTTTCAGCTCTTTAATCAAGGGTTGTAGGTACACATCAATATCATTTTCCGGACATTTAGGTCCAGGAATAAGAAGTGCCATCATGAAATAAGGATGTTTCATGCACATTCAAGGGGGCAAGTTATATGGGACAAGAACGACAGGCCAGATGCTATGTGAAGAACTCATATTCCCATAAGGCTGGAATCCATCACTAGCTAGACCAAGCCTAACATTTCGTGGATCTGCAGCGAATGACTTATGTTGCTCATCAAATGATTTCCAAGCCATCGAATCAGCCGGATGCCTTAGTTGCCCATCATCAATTCGCCTCTCCTTATGCCATCTCATATCTTTTGCAGTATCTTTTGACATATACAACTTTTGTATTCTAGGTTTTAGTGGAAAATATCGTAATACTTTATGAGCAATTTTATGCTTACTTTCATCCACTTTCCATCTTGAGAGTCCACAAACATGACATGACTGTGCATATTCATGTTCTTGCCAGTATAAGATGCAATCATTTTTGCATGCATCTATCTTTGTGTAATCAAGACATAAGTCTTCAATAATCTTTCTAGCCTCATAGTATGAGTTTGGGACCAAGGCATAAGTAGGGAGGATTTCTTTGCAAAATTCTAGAAAGAAATCCATTGCTTTGTTAGTCAAGTTGTGAAGTGTCTTGAAGTGAAGTGCTTTCACTATGAAAGACAGGTTAGAGACTTTACAACCTGGATAAAGATTCACAGTTGCATCTTTCAACAAACTGTAGAATCTTTTTGCTTCATCATTTGGAACTTGAGAGACATTTGGATCTTGGGCGGCACAAGTATTCACGTTCTCAAAGGCAAAAGAATCAAAAAGAAGTCCAACTACATCATCTACATGTTCCATATTGACTTCCTCACATCTAGGCGGATCTTGATTATCATTGGTTGACTTCTCTGTTTCGCCTAATTTTTCTCCGTGAAATACCCACGTTGTATAACTCTTCAAAAATTCATGCCTAAGCAAGTGAAACCTGACCTCAGCTCGCTTTCTAAATGAAGTATTCCTGCACTTTATGCATGGACATCGAATTGTATCACCAACTCCCTCTTGATCAAATGCATAATCAAGAAATGCATCAACCCCATTTACATACTCATGATTTCCTCTATCATCGATTTTCATCCACCTCTTGTTCAACATTTTTCCTACATAAAATTCAAAAATAACTTGAGTGGATAAAATATAGAATGTCTCTCTATTTAGAATGTCTCTATTGAACTAGAGTATTTAGAATGTCTCTATTTAACTAGAGTATTTAGAATGTCTCTATTTAACTAAGTATAAGGAAAAGTTAATGAACTAACACAAAGATTTTACAAAAGATTGACGATTACCTAGAAAGAGCACTACTTTAAATGAAAAATTTTAGATGCATATGCAAAAGAAACTCAGTGAGCTAGCAAAAGCAGAAGATTGAAGCAATTAAGACAAAAAGAGAAACAAAAGATAAGCCTTCAACTATAGTAAAGAAAAAGCTATCAATGTTCCTGTTAAATGTATAGTGATCTTTCTTTACAAGCAAAAAAGTAAGGAAAATAAAACTAAAAACCTCTAACAAAAACAGTAAACCTACTGAAAAAGAACGGTAGATTACCTCCAACAGAGTTCAAATCCACACTTCCCAAGAAAAATCAGGAAATATAAACATAAGCAGAATTTTCAGACGCAATAGAAGGCTGTTCAGCTAGCACCTGCATGGCGCAAAACATAATATTAATAGATTCTTCAACATTAGAACAATCCTACAGAAGAGAACAAACCACTGCAAGAAAGCACCTTTTCTTCTGATTTAATTGAATGCATCATGTATTTTTCATGCAGAAGTTCTTTGTTAAATTGCTTGAATATTTTTCAAGTGAGGAAACCAGTTGTAGATTATAAATCCAAGGGTGATTAGGGACCCATGAATTTATGCTAGACTTTTCGTAGCATAAAACAGAGTGAACTAAAGAATAACCCACTTTGTACTAGTTTGCAGATACAAAGATGTTTTGCATGCCTATGCTATGTGCAAAAGAGCAGGTACAAAACTAGGCCACTCTCAATTAGCATCACACTTGGGGTTATAATACATGACAAAAATTTTGAAAAGAACATTATCTCTAATAGTATAGATCACACTTTTGCATGATAAAACTTTGTAATCTTCTAAATTAGCTAGGCTAACCACCATGACATGGATCACTGTCAAAAAGAGGCTGTGAAAGAAAAACATTGAAGGTGAAGAAGACATGGGTAATTGGGAAGTTTGGAAATGGAACACTTGTTAAAATATAACTTTAGAACTTCAATATATGTACTAAAAGAGCATAAACACTACATATCAACTCTAATTTGATTTAACCCATGACCCAAATCCCCAAATCCCCAAATCAAACAAACTAGATGCTAACCTACACTTGAAGATTTTAAAAACCCTAGATTAGGTGAATAGAAAATTTGACCACCAAGTGAGCCATATAAAGAAAACTCAAGCCATCCAGATGCCAAAACAAACATGAAGTGGGGTATGGAGCACATGATGTAACAAACATTGGACGAAGAAAACAAAAAACAAACTTTGGAAGGTCCTAGATAAAGCCAAGCTATCGGATAAAGCTTGAATGGTCATGCATAAAGCTATTGTTAAAGCAATCGTGCACATGCTCCTTATGGATAAAGCTTAGATAAAAGACATCACTATCGATTAACCCATCAGTGCACATGGTATTGTCTAGTATGGTGCACACTAAAGATGTATATAAATCAGTAGTGAAGGAGAGAAAGAGAGGAAGGAGAGAGGGAGAAAGAGGGGGAGAGAAACAGGGGGACGAAAGAAGGAGAAACAGGGGAGGGAGGAGAAGGAGATAGAGGCACGCCGCCGGCCGTTCAGTAGTGAAGGAGAGAAAGAGGGGAAGAGAAAGAGGGGGAGGAAAGAGGGAGAAACAGGGGAGGGAGGAGAAGGAGATAGAGGCACGCCGCCGGCCGTTCAGTAGTGAAGGAGAGAAAGAGGGGAAGAGAAAGAGGGGGAGGAAAGAGAGAGAAACAGGGGAGGGAGGAGAAGGAGATAGAGGCACGCCACTGGCCGTTCAGTAGTGAAGGAGAGAAAGAGAGGAAGGAGAGAGGGAGAGAGAGGGGAGGGAGGAGAAGGAGATAGAGGGGGCTTGCCGTCTGAGCACGACGCCGGAGTCCCCCAAGTACGCCGCCGGCCGTTCAGTATTGAAGGAGAGAAAGAGGGGGAGGAAAGAGGGAGAGACAGGGGAGGGAGGAGAAGGAGATAGAGGGGCTTGCCGTCCGATCACGAGGTCGAGCACGCCGCTGAAGTCCCCCAAACACGCCGCCGGCCGTTCAGTAGTGAAGGAGAGAAAGAGGGGGAGAGAAAGAGGGGAAGGAGAGAGGGAGAGAGAGGGGAGGGAGGAGAAGGAGATAGAGGGGGCTTACCGTCCAAGTACGACGCCGGAGCCCCCCAAGCACGCCGCCGGCCGTTCAAGACATGCCTCGTCGGCCGAGAAGGGAGGAGAGGGGAGGTGATCGAAAGCTGGGCTATAGGAGAAGGGAGGGATTTAGATCTTTAATATTAGATTTCTTTTTTTCAGTTTTTATTTTTACTAAAAGCTGGGCTATAGTGACAAGCAAATATTTTTTTTCTTGTCACTGAATACCATTAGTGACAACAACTTAGTTGTTGTCACTGAATACAAATTTTACTCCCGCTAAATTAATCAATTTTTTCCGTCATGTTATTTTTCAATTTTCAGTGACGAGCATTAGTGACGACAAATAATTTTCGTCACTGTATATAAGGTTTTCAGTGACAATTAGAAACTCTTGTCACTGAAAAATCAGACAAATCAAAACCAGTGACAACAAATTAATCTTGTCACTGTAGACCTATCTTTTGTGACAATAACTACTATTGTCACTGAATGTTCGTCATTGTAGCCCACATTTCTTGTAGTGTTTATGCCTCAGCCTTACAAGCCAGAGCGATGGTACAATTACAACTGCTATACTCGTCGCTCAGTTCCTGTGGAGGAGATGACGAGGACTCAGTACCGCCGCCACCAGAAGAAGTATGGCCAGATGATGAAGGCCAAGCAAGCCCAGGAAAATAACCCAAGTCAGGATGAGGAGGTTGAAGAGATTGAAGAAGATGTTGCTGTCTCTAATGCAACAGAGTCGTCAAAGAGCAAGTTTCATCGTCCAAACAAGGATGATGATGATGAGACTGGAGCAAAACAAGTGATCAGATTTGGAACACTCCCGTCAGTCATTGTGAACAATTACATCTTGCTAAGCCGCGTTGGACAACAATGTCCAACTGAAAGCGACTCAGACATATCCGACATGGCCGATGATGGATCATCAGCCACACTGGTCGAGGAAGATGAAGACACATCGGCTACCTTGGTCGATGAAATGGAAAATTCACCCTCAGTGAACTTAGTGCTCGACCAGGACGATGAATACGTCGAGATCGAGGAAAAAATTGACGTCACTGAAGAGGCTTGAAGGAGGAATATATCTACAGAACAACTGTTGAAACAGTTGTATGAAGAATGAAATTCAGCAGTTGGACCAGGTGGCCAGCCAAGTGGCCGATATAATTACCTACGGGTATATGGGGACGTGAAGGTGAAGCGTCTCGTTAAGAAGACAGAGGTTGTCGCTCAGATTGTTCCGTCGACGTCGACCACAATTATTCCAACTGGCTGGGGTGATGAAGAGCAAGAACCCATGGTCGAGGATGTTGAATGGGTAGAGATAGAAGTACCCATCAAAGTTAATGAGGAAGCAGCGTGAAGAAATATCTCCCAAAAGAAGCTGTTGATGGATCTCTACAAGGCAGGTAATCCAGCTATCAGTACTCAGGGCCAACCAAGTGGAAAGTTTGATTACTTGGTTTGTTATGGTGATCCCATTGTGAAGAAGTGGGTTCCCAAGTCAGATGTTGCCAAGCACAATACGCCAGCAAATGAAGCACCAATCATCCCAACTGGTTGGGACATGGAAGAAACAGAGGCATAGCAGGAACAACACCAAAAGGATGAACAGTGGCCATCATGGGATGGTCAAGAGAACCCAGAAGTCGTCCAGGTGGCAGCTAAGGCCAAGGGGAAAGCAGTCAGCCATCAACCTCAGTCATCGGCCAGTTCACACAAGAGAGCCCACCAAGATTTGAACAATGCAGTGTTCGAACGACCTCCAGCAGCAATGACGCGCCATTTACGGCCTCTTCATATCAAGGCCGAGATCAATGGTGTCCCAGTAAGCAGAGTCCTAATTGATACCGGGGCCGCAGTGAACGTCATCCCTGCAAAGATGATGAAGAAGCTGCACAAAACCGATAGTGATCTTATCCCCACGGATATCACACTAACCGGATTCAGTGGAGTTCCAGCCCCAGCAAAGGGAATCCTTCCTTTGGATATTAAGGTTGGAAGTGTCAGAAGAACGACAGCGTTCTTTGTCATGGACTCATCGACCAGCTATAACGTGCTGCTTGGTCGAGACTGGATTCATGCCAGTCAATGTGTTCCTTCGTCTCTTCACCAATGCTTGTTTTTATGGAATGACCAGGGGAACGTGGAATCGGTTATGGCCGACAACATGCCATATAGTATGGACACTCATGCCTTGGAGGCATCTTTCTATGACTGCAATTATGGCCCTTTGCAATTCCTTCAGTTTGAAGACACACTCAAGGTAGTCTCTGAGAATGGAGTTATGCTAAGGGAGCGTGTAGCAGAGCTGTTCGATCCGGCAAGACCAACCTCAGTGGTCTTTGCACCTAAAGCTGGCCGATCACCGGCCACAAGTCAGAAATGATGAGTTCAGACTCTGAAAGAAATCAGGCCGCTGTAACGGCCTTAAAAGCCAAGCTAATGGGTTATCAAGTGGAAGCGTTCGCTGCACAAGAAGAGAACGACTTAGATTGTTTAAAAGAGATTCTCCAAGAAGAAGAGGAAGAAGTCCCCTATGGCAAACGTGGAAATATGCAAGCTCAAGACCCGTTGGAAGAAATCAATCTTGGTGATGGCACAGAGCATCGTCCAACCTTCATCAGTAAACTTATCGACCAAGAGGTAAGGAACGAACTCATTGCTATTCTACGTTCATATAAAGACTGCTTTGCGTGGGATTATAAAGAGATGCCTGGTTTAGATAGGAATATTGTAGAGCATGAGCTTCCTACTCGGCCAAATTTTAAACCATATAAGCAAGCGCCTAGACGCTTTGCTCCAAACATAATCCCAGAAGTAAAGAAAGAAATTGAATGATTGTTGAATGCTAACTTTATTAGAACAGCCAGATATGTAGAATGGCTTTCTAATATAGTGCCAGTTAAGAAGAAAAATGGCAAACTTAGAGTTTGCATAGACTTTAGAAATCTAAACTTGGCTACACCCAAGGATGAGTATCCTATGCCATCGGTCGATAATTTAGTTGATTCCACCGCTGGACACGAGATATACTCATTTATGGATGGGTATTCTGGATATAACCAAATTTATATCGCCGATAATGATGTTCATAAAACGACATTTAGATGTCCAGGATCACTTGGAAGTTATGAATGGGTTGTTATGCCTTTTGGTTTAAAAAACGCTGGTGCTACTTATCAGCGAGCGATGAACTTGATTTTTCATGATATGATCGGCCACTTTGTTGAAGTTTACGTTGATGACATAGTAGTGAAGTCACCAATTATGGCCGATCACTTTTCACAATTGATCAAAACTTTTGAGCGAATGAGAGAATATAATTTAAAGTTAAATCCCTTGAAATGTGCCTTCAGAGTACAGGCAGGGAATTTTCTTGGTTTTCTCGTCCATCAGCGAGGAATTGAACTTGACCAAAACAAAGCAAAGTCTATAATTGAGGCCAGTCCTCCAAAGACTAAAAAAGAACTGCAAAAGTTCCTTGGTCAAGTAAATTTTTTGAGACGATTTATCGCTAACTGTGCAGGTAAAACTCAAGAGTTTTCATCGCTCTTGCGATTAATGAATGAAGACGATTTCGTCTGGGAAGAACGACATCAACAAGCCTTTGAACGCTTGAAGCAATGTTTGTCAACGCCACCAGTTATGGCGCCACCAAGGTTGGAGCAACCCATGAAGCTTTACATCGCTGCAGCAGACCGATCAATAGGCGGTCTCTTAGCGCAAGAAGGAAGAGATGGAGAAGAGAGAGCAGTATATTATCTAAGTAGACAGTTGTTACCTTATGAACAAAAGTACTCGGCCATAGAAAAGTTGTGCTTGGCCTTGTATTCTATGTGTACCAAGCCTAGAGCTTATTTAAAACATGTAACAGTCTACTTGATATCTAAGTTCAATGTATTGAAATTCTTGTTTTCTCGGCCAATTTTGCACCAACGTATTGGTTATTGGGTTTTAACATTGGCTGAAATTGACATTCAATTTGTGTCTCAAAAGGCTGTTAAGGGCCAGGCATTGGCCGATTTTTTAGCTGACCATCCTTGTGTAGATATCCCAAAGGAGTTAGAGCGAGAAATTGACAACGTATCGCTAACCCCCTGGACTATGTACTTTGATGGTTCTAAAACTATCAGTGGAGCTGGCCTTGGGATCACAATCCTCTCGCCCATTGGACGCAAATATAAATTTGCGTATACTTTATCGCAATTATGCACTAACAATCAGGCTGAATATGAAGCTCTAATCATCGGCCTAGAGATTTTGTTAGACTTAGGAGTGTCCACTGTACAAATCAAAGGTGATTCACAATTAGTGATAAATCATATACTTGGACATTATAAATGCCAGAGCGATATCTTAATTCCATTTCATCAAATCGCTCTAAATTTGTTGAATCGTTTTAACGATTTTGAACTATTATTCGTTCCAAGATTGCAGAACGATGAAGCCAATACCCTTGCCCAAATAGCATCAGGCTATAAAGTGTTAAAACACTTGGGGGGCATAAATGACTTCCGTTCTGGTGTAATACAATCTGCACTAGAGCGATATAATCGACCAAACGAAGTAAATCAAATCGATAGCCAACCGGATTGGCGAACCCCAATCGTCGATTTCTTGACAGACCCATCGCTTAAGGTTGATAGAAAAATCCGTCTTAAAGCGATGCATTATTTTTTACAAAACGACGTTTTATATAAACGTCGACCAGATGGAGTCTTATTGCGCCGTTTGCATCCTGATGAAGCTAAATTGACAATGGCCGAGATACATAATGGTGTTTGTGGAGCACATCAGTCCGGCATCAAAATGCGCTGGCTAATAATGCGCAGTGGCTTTTATTGGCCGCGCATGGGGGAGGAGTGTGCTATATATTCCAAAGGATGTGAAGCATGCCAAAGACATGGTCCATTACAGCGAGCGCCAGCAAGTGAATTATCGATCATTGTTAAACCTTGGCCATTCAGGTGCTGGGCGATAGACATTATAGGAAACATATATCCTCCATCGTCCATGTTGCACAAGTTTGTAATTGTGGCAACAGATTACTTTACTAAATGGGTAGAAGCAATCCCATTAAAAAATTTTTCTGATAACCAAGTGATAAATTTCATTTGGGAAAACATTATATGTAGATTTGGCATTCCACAAACAATTGTGTCCGATCAAGGGACAATGTTTGTAAGTTCTAAGTTAAAGAATTTTTTGGCTGAATATAAAATTAATATGGCCAATTCTACACCTTACTATGCCCAATCTAATGGACAAGCCGAAGCGTCCAACAAAACCATCAAGTCAATCATAAGAAAGATGATGGACGATAACCCAAGGCAATGGCATGAAGGTTTATTAAGAGCGTTATGGGCACATAGAACTACACCTAAGTCTAGTACTAAGGTTACGCCTTATCAATTAGTTTATGGTCAAGAGGCGGTGCTACCGGCTGAGATAAATGCTCTATCGCCTAGAGTTATGGAACAAGATCGCTCAACTAGTGAAGAATATGAAGAAGCATTAATGTATAATCTTTTAGAGCTTGATGAGCAACGAGCTATTGCCTTAGAGAATATAGAGACACAAAAGTTAAAAATGGCCGATATCTACAATAAAAGGGTAGTATCGAAAGAGTTTCAAGAAGGAGATCTAGTTTGGAAAACGATCCTACCTATAGATCGTAATGACCCCAAATATGAAAAATGGTCGCCCAATTGGGAAGGACCATACTTGGTCGATCAAGTATTTCCAAATGGATCATATCAACTGAGGAATATTGATGGTGGATTGCATCGATCGATGATCAATGGTCGATACATTAAAAAGTACTACCCATCAATGGAATAAGAGGTATAGAAGAAATACGTCCTTGAGATATGGACGATAGCAATTAACAAAATACGTCCTTGAGATTTGGACGATAGCAATTAACAAAATATTGTTCATTACAAAAAATATCGGCCAAAATTTTTTACATTACAAGTCTTATCGCCCATATCAGACGAGGAAAAATTATCTCTTCAAAGAGAGATTTTGAGATAAAAGAGCAATTTTTTCACGGACTGCTCTAAAATGTTGCTTGTTCTTTACAAGTTCACCCTTCAACTCGACTTGGCGATCTTTTGAAGAATTCGCCTCCAAAGCAACGTACTCTTGCATCATTTGATTGCTTTCCTCAGCCAGTTGAGTAGTCTCTCGAAGGAGATAGTTCTTCTGAGTAGTGCACTGGGCGATTTTTTCCTCTAACTCTTTCATTTGGTTCTGGTAACCGAGGATTTCTGATTCTTTTTCGCCAATATCATCAGTATTTTTCTGGAGCTGTTTAACGCGATTACTGATGACATCTCTGATATGGGTACGCCGCTCTTGACGTTCCCCTATAAGAACTATCTCATTCATCAAGTTGTTTCTCTCAGCAGTCAGACTCTCAATCTTGATCTTGATGTTGTGGATATCGTCCATATCACTGGACGAAAACCCTAAGACTGTAGGATCCACGGAGAGAAAGGGTGTTATGGCTTTGTCCAGTGCTTCACTATCCAATCTGGTGAAGTCCTCTTCAGGAAGCTTGTCCAAAAATACAAGACATTGAGATAACGCTCGCCTGAATTCTTCATGTTGACTCCCTTGTGCAACTTTAGGGTCAACAGCCGTTTTTTTGGCAGTCACTATAGCATGCCAAGAATCCGAGAAGGTCTGGACAATATTCATTAATTGGGCGAGATCGCCCTGAAAAGAACAAGTATTCAGTAAGAGTTAACACTAAAATGGTTGAAAGAATCGAATTGAGCGATAAAATACCTGTGAAGAGGTGGAACTGGATGGATGAGCAATGGGAGTGACAAAAGATGGAGTTGAAGTCTTCATAGCAGAGGGAGCAGCTGCAGGGCTTTTGGTGGTCGCCCTTATTAGAACATCAGTAGTTGATGTCAAAGCTTGAGAAGTTGGCGATACAGTATCGGCCATTACTTGTTTAAGGATACCGTGGCGGGGTGTTGGAGATGCGTTTATTGCCTCTGTTGATGAGACAATTGGAGAAGTAGCGATGCCCGGTTTAACAGTTTTGGTCGAGAGATCTTCAACTTGAGTTGGAGCGACCGGGATGTTAGGAGAAGCTGATACAGAAGATAAACTCGCATTACCAAGGTCTCGTAAAAAACTATACGGACCATGAACGAGTTTTCTACCAGTTAATGACAAACCTGGTTGAGATGGAGTTGTATTTAAGACATTGAAGATGTTGTTATCGTCTTCATCATCATCTTCTCGGCCAGAGTCTTGGCCGCTTTTGCTTCCTCGCTTACTAAAAGATTTAAAAGTTAAAAAATGGTCGATAGATCGATCATCAATAGAATAAGGTTATCTATACTTTTAAATTCTTTTTGGCGAGTCGTTTGAATCTACCACCAGAACGTACATGCGCCGTTGTCTTTGAAGAAGACTTGGCCGAGGAAGTTGGAGGCACGCTCTTATCAGCATGACCAGGAGACGTTAGAGGATGTTCCTCGACCATTTTACCATGAGAAGTTGGAGGATGTTCCTCGACCATTTTTGATGGAGATGTATCATCTATAACTTCAGGAATTTTGGTTGAAGGTTGAGAAGGAGATAAAGAATACAAGGAGCTCGGGGTACTGGAACCCACTTCTGCAGCAGTCCTGAAGACATAAAAGTTTAAATATCAGAAGAAGAATGTAAACATAACAAGAAATAAAATGTTATGATACTCACGTGGCATGAGCAGATTGACTGCTTCGATGACTGCTGCTGGGAGAATCAACCTTTTCCTCTACCACTGGCCGAGAGGATGATTGATCTTTTGCAGAGGAAGATGGTTGAGTTTGGACGATAGTTTTTCCCTTACTACGTCTTTTTGTAAGTGGTTCATCATCCTCATCTTCAGAATTCATCGATTGAGGAGATGATTTATCTTTTGGAGAAGAAGATGGTTGAGGTTGGACGATAGTTTTGCCTTTTCCACTTTTCTTTTTGGGCGGTGCATCGCCCTCATTGTCTGAACCTATCGATCATATTGTATTAGATGAAGAAAGGATATCAAAAATTCAAGGAGAATGATGAAGATATACCTTTTGTCTTTCGTTTACTTGGTCGATGACTAACAGCCACTTGCTTTTGTCTTTTCTTCTCCCTTGGAGGAATGAACTTTTCAAAAACTAGGTCCTTGTCAGCAAAGAAAAGATGTTCATCGACCATTTCTTTCCAGCTGTCAGTGATACTAGCTTCAATCTCGCTAGTAGGCTCAAAAGATCTAAGCCTAAACCTCTTAATGAGGAGCAATTCTCTCTTGTCCACATATATTACTCGCTCCATGTCTGAGAAGACACATCGCCCTCTAGCGACGATATTAAAGCTAAAGTATGGTGGCACAGGCCAAGATTGTTTAAGGCCAAATTGGCGAGCAGCAAAATTGGGAGCATACACTTCTACTCCACATTTATTGTTTGCCTTGCCCCAAGCTGTATCAAAATGAAGATCACGGCCGATAAGAAAAGGGGCCCAAGCCAATATCTTCTCGTCAGACTCTAAGTCTGAGGAAAGATCAAGTAGAGGCTTAATGGACGATGGGTGAGATTCAGGATTGTATGGATGATACGAAGAAAAATTGGACAGAGTATAGAAATAATTGAATGCATGTCGAAAAGATTTGGGAATAGGAGATGAAGAAAGATACAAATGGCCTTGAGTTCTGGGCGATGACGATGAATGCGGCATGTGAAGATCAGGGAAGTAAGCTCTAAGCCATAATTGGACGAGCCATATAGGACCAAATCCCTTCAAACTACCCCCTTCTCTCAACTGCTCAAGGACGAGATACATTCCTCAATAAATGGCTGACAAAATAAAAGGAGCAAGAGAAAAAATTTGTTTGCCTGAAGAAAGATCCCGAGCGAGTGGGATATACCCCTTAACAGGTTTTTTGGCAGGAAGGCAAATGACATATTTACACAGCCAATAGTAAATGAACGATAATCGTTCAAGAGAATTTGGAGGGCCATTGCTCTCAGACAACTTGGCATAGTAACTAATGAAAAGGCTGTAGTTCTTATCGGCCTCGAAAACGATTTCTTTCTTGGACACGTCCATATTGGCCGATACATACGTACTAAGTGGAGTTAAGCCAGTCAAGAGCGATATGTCCAACACAGTAATGGTGAGCGAACCAAAGGGAAAGACAAAATTGTTATATTTTGTCGACCAAAAAAGGAGCGACGAAATAAGCAAATTAGAGTCTTGAAGAGGAACCCTGGTGCTCAAGTCAAGGAAATCTAAGATACCTGCATTAGAAAAAATTGACTTAGTCTCAGAATGGCCAATCATCCTATTATACCATTTGACAAACGTGTCATCAACCAATGGCCATGAGATGATAGGGTTTTTTGAAGAAAGGAAAGAGAGATTTAGGGTTCCAGAAAAGGGCAAATCGACAGAAGTAGGAAAAGAATGAACAAGAAAAGCCTCCTCAGCACCAAGGGAAGGATTACTTTCAGGAATGTAACAAGGACCCAAAATACATAACTGAGAGTTAGGATCACCTTCCCGGACCAGATAACCACTCCTTATGTCATCTGACTTCATGTTCTCATTGAAATCTCCCACAGCGGACATCACCTCTTTCTGCACATCGTTGTCAGCTTTGATCTCACGCACCATGATGACGAACGAGTGTAGACGCCGGAGTTAAGAGGAAAAGAACAAAGAACCGCCGCGAAGGTAGGTGAAGAGCAATAAAACCCAAGGAGACTTGAAGAAGAAGACAGGCGAAGAAAGTTCTTTCCTGGCTGAAGGAAGGGATTTAAATAAAGGATTTTTTGTCGTTACTTGCCAAAAGCTTTAAATGTCGGATCCCAAAAGATTTGGAAAGAGAAAAGAAACGGCGCAGCGGTTCTTTTTCCTAAACATCCGCCATGATTAAATTTGAGAACCTAGGCAAAACGGTCAAATCCCGTATGATGCGGTCACCTCGTCATTAAAGTGTCTCCTCAATTACTGCATGGGGGGCAAAATGTTAGCCAAAATAATGGCTAACTCATTAATGACGGACATGTAAGCAATAAGCAATTACTAAATGGACGATAACTATATAATCTTATCGACCAGATGAAACCTATCGACCAAATGAACGATAGAATCTATCGACCAAATGGACGATAAAATATCGACCAAATGAAACGATGGAATCTATCGACCAAAATGGACGATAGAATTTTAACCAAATTGACGATATCGTCCATATGGCACCATCATTTAAAGGACTATGGACGATCATCGCCCAAAAGTCACAATTGGACATGTTACTCAATTTTATCGTCCAAAAGCAATTAACACGTGTGCCAAATATGGTTAAAAAACACATGCAGGTATGACATGGACAAGAAACGATAAGTAAGCCAGCGTAATCATGACGTATGCAATGAACGAGAATCGACCACGTGTACTCTCCAAACCAGACACAGACGTGGGAGAAGCTGTTACGGAGCAGTTCGCACACGATCTCCTCTTTCCACGCCATCAACCCTCAAGGCGGGAGCAGTTATTCAGTTCCTTAATATAAATAGCTTCTCTTCTCCACTGTAAACCCCCTCGACAACTTGTAACCTGCTCTTAAGCATGGCTTTCGTTTCTTTTGTATCTGTAAGTTGATTAATAAAGCTTTCAGTTTGATTAATGGCGTCTTTTACTGCTTTCTTAGTGTAATCTCGATAATGTAGTCTTTTAATCATTTTCTTCCTTTCATTTCTATACTAGTTTAATGGATTTCTTTCCGTTTCCGCTTTCTGTCCGTTTCTGTTTTATAGTTTCATTAACTTAAATTAGTTTACTGTTTATTTAATCTTTTCTTTATGATCATAGGAGTATTTTAAGATTAATTTAGGTTTTATCAGTCTTCTTTTACGCTTTCTGTTATTTAAGCTTTCTTTACTGTTTTCCATTAGAATAAGTTACTGTTTTTCTTAGATTAAATTACTTTAATAGGTTTAATTTCATTTTCTGGATTTAGTAATTTAGGTTGATCTTTATGCTTTATTTAATTCCGTAATCTTAGACAATTTAAAGCTTTTCTTAGGTTAATCTTGATAATTAGATTATTTAATTAGGTCTAATCTAGATTTCCATATTACTTGACATCTCTGGTTCGTTAATTCGAAAGAGCAGAACTCAACTACAATCATCTGATATTTAATTGTGGAATAGGATTTTAACTTTGACTATTTGACCGATCAACGGTTAGATTTCCTCTCTAACACCCATTCATCTTTTTGCTGAATATCATCCCAGGCAGGCCTCCCCTAAGCCCCTGGCCATCGGATCGGGCACGTCGAATCCCCGGATCCCCAGCCTGCAAAATAGCAAGCTTTTACCTTTTACCTTTTTTGCCTTCTCCTTCACTTTTTGATACTAGGCCTTTCTAATTTTTTTTCTTATTTATCATTCATTTTTTTGCTTAATATCATCCCAGGCAGGCCTCCTCGAAGACCCTGGCTACCGGATCGGGCACGTCGAATCCCCGGATCCTCAGCCTGAGAAAATAGCAAGCTTTGACCTTTTACCTTTTCCTTCACTTTTTGATACTAGGCCTTGCTAATTTTTTTTCTTTTTCTCATTCATCTTTTTGCTGAATATCATCCCAGGCAGACCTCCTCGAAGCCCCTGCCCACCGGATCGGGCACGTCGAATACCCGGATCCTCAGCCTCCAAAATTGCAAGCTTTTACCTTTTACCTTTTTTCCCTTTTCCTTCACTTTTTGATACTAGGCCTTGCTAATTTTTTTCCCTTTTTCTCATTCATATTTTTAGTGAATATCATCCCAGGAAGGCCACCCGAATGCCCCTGGCCACCGGATCAGGCACGTCGAATCCCCGAATCCTCAGCCTACAAAATAGCAAGCTTTTACCTTTTACCTTTTTGCCTTTTCCTTCACTTTTTGATATTAGGCCTTGCAAATTTTTTTTACTACTTATCATTCATCTTTTTGCTGAATATCATCCCAGGCAAGCCTCCTCGAAGCCTCTGGCCAACGGATCAGGCACGTCGAATCCCTGGATCCTCAGCCTGCAAAATAGCAAGCTTTTACCTTTTACCTTTTTTGCCTTTTCCTTCACTTTTTGATACTAGGCCTTCCTAATTTTTTTTCTTATTTATCATTCATCTTTTTGCTGAATATCATCCCAGTTAGGCCTCCTCGAAGCCCCTGGCCACCGGATCGGGAACGTCGAATCCCCGGATCCTCAGCCTGCAAAATAGCAAGCTTTTACCTTTTACCTTTTAGCCTTTTCCTTCACTTTTTGATACTAGGCCTTTCAAATTTTTTTTCTTATTTCTCATTCATCTTTTTGCTGAATATCATCCCAGGCAGCCCTCCTCGAAGACCCTGGCCACCTGATCGGGCACGTCGAATCCCCGGATCCACAGCCTGCAAAATAGCAAGCTTTTACCTTTTACCATTTTGCCTTTTCCTTCACTTTTTGATACTAGGCCTTGCTATTTTTTTTTCTTATTTCTAATTCATCTTTTTGCTGAATATCATCCCAGGCATGCCTCCTCGAAGCCTCTGGCAACCGGATCGGGCACGTTGAATCCTCGGATCCTCAGCCTCAAAAATAGCAAGCTTTTACCTTTTACCTTTTTTGCCTTTTCCTTCACTTTTTGATACTAGGCCTTGCTAATTTTTTTTATTATTTCGCATTCATCTTTTTGCTGAATATCATCCCAGGCAGGCCTCCCCTAAGCCCCTGGCCATCGGATCGGGCACGTCGAATCACCGGATCCCCAGCCTACAAAATAGCAAGCTTTTACCTTTTACCTTTTTTGCCTTCTCCTTCACTTTTTGATACTAGGCCTTTCTAATTTTTTTTCTTATTTATCATTCATCTTTTTACTGAATATCATCCCAGGCAAGCCTCCTCGAAGCCCCTGGCCACCGGATCGGACACGCCGAATCCCCGGATCCTCAGCCTACAAAATAGCAAACTTTTACCTTTTTTGCCTTTTCCTTCACTTGTTGATACTAGGCCGCCTTCCTATTTTTTTTTCTTTTTTATCATTCATCTTTTTGGTGAATATCATCCCAGGTAGGCCTCCTCGAAGCACCTGGCCACCGGATCGGGCACGTCGAATCCCCGGATCCTCAGCCTGCAAAATAGCATGCTTTTACCATTTACCTTTTTGCCTTTTCCTTCACTTTTTGATACTAGGCCTTTCAAAATTTTTTTCTTATTTCTCATTCATCTTTTTGCTGAATATCATCCCATGCAGGCCTCCTCGAAGCCCCAGGCCACCGGATCGGGCACGTCGAATCCCCGGATCCTCAGCTTGCAAAATAGCAAGCTTTTACCTTTTACCATTTTGTCTTTTCCTTCACTTTCTGATACTAGGCCTTGCTAATTTTTTTTCTTATTTCTAATTCATCTTTTTGCTAAATATAATCCCAGGCATGCCTCCTCGAAGCCTCTGGCCACGGGATCGGGCACGTCGAATCCCCGGATACTCAGCCTCAAAAAAAGCAAGCTTTTACCTTTTACCTTTTACCTTTTTTGCCTTTTCCTTCAATTTTTGATATTAGGCCTTGCTAATTTTTTGCCTTCACATTCATCTTTTTGGTGAATATCATCCCAGGCAGGCCTCCCCGATGCCCCTGGCCACCGGATTGGGCACGTCGAATCCCCGGATGCTCAGCCTGCAAAATAGCAAGCTTTTACCATTTACCTTTTTGCATTTTCCTTCACTTTTTGATACTAGGCCTTGCTAATTTTTTTTATTATTTTCATTCATCTTTTTGCTGAATATTATCCCAGGCAGGCCTCCCCTAAGCCCCTGGCCCCCAGATCGGGCACGTCGAATCCCCAGATCCTCAGCCTACAAAATAGCAAGGTTTTACCGTTTACATTTTTTGCCTTTTCCTTCACTTTTTGATACTAGGCCTTCCTAATTTTTTTTCTTATTTATCATTCATCTTTTTGCTGAATGTCATTCCAGGCAGGCCTCCTCGAAACCCCTGGCCACCGGATCGGGCACGTCGAATTCTCAGCCTGCAAAATGGCAAGCTTTTACCTTTTACCTTTTTGCCTTTTCCTTCACTTCTTGATACTAGGCCTTGCTAATTATTTTCCCTTTTTCTCATTTATCTATTTGGTGAATATCATCCCAGGCAGGGCTCCCCTATGCCCCTGGCCACCGGATTGGGCACGTCGAATCCCCGGATGCTCAGCCTACAAAATAGCAACCTTTTACCTTTTACCTTTTTGCCTTTTCCTTCACTTTTTGATACAAGGCCTGGCTAATTTTTTTTATTATTTCTCATTCATTTTTTTGCTGAATATCATCCCAGGCAGGCCTCCTCAAAGCCCCTGGCCACCGGATTGGGCACGTCGAATCCCCGGATCCTCAGCCTGCAAAATAGCAAGCTTTTACCTTTTACCTTTTTTGCCTTTTCCTTCACTTTTTGATACTAGGCCTTTCAAATTTTTTTTCTTATTTCTCATTCATCTTTTTGCTGAATATCATCCCAGGCAGGCCTCCTCGAAACCCCTGGCCACCGGATCGGGCACGTCGAATCCCAGTATCCTCAGCCTGCAAAATGGCAAGCTTTTACCTTTTACCTTTTACCTTTTACCTTTTACCTTTTACCTTTTTGCCTTTTCCTTCACTTTTTGATACTAGGCCTTGCTAATTTTTTTTATTACTTTCATTCATCTTTTCCTGAATATTATCCCAGGCAGGCCTCCCCTAAGCCCCTGGCCCCCGGATCGAGCAGGTCGAATCCCCGGATGCTGAGCCTACAAAATAGCAAGGTTTTACCGTTTACCTTTTTTTGCCTTTTCCTTCACATTTTGATACTAGGCCTTCCTAATTTTTTTTCTTATTTATCAATCATCTTTTTGCTGAATGTCATTCCAGGCAGGCCTCCTCGAAGCCCCTGGCCACCGGATCGGGCACGTCGAATCCCCGGATCCTCAGCCTACAAAATAGCAAGCTTTTACCATTTACCTTTTTTGGCTTTTCCTTTACTTGTTGATACTAGGCCTTCCTAATTTTTTTTCATATTTCTCATTCATCTTTTTGCTGAATATCATCCCAGGCAGGCCTCCTCAAAGCCTCTGGCCACCGGATCGGGCATGTCGAATGCCCGTATCCTCAGCCTCCAAAATAGGAAGCTTTTACCTTTTACCATTTTTGCCTTTTACTTCACTTTTTGATACGAGGCTTTGCTAATTTTTTTCCCTTTTCTCTTTCATCTTTTTTGTGAATATCATCCCAGGCAGGCCTCCCTTATGCCCCTGGTCACCGGATCAGGCAAGTCGAATCCCCGGATGCTCAGCCTTCAAAATAGCAAGCTTTTACCTTTTACCTTTTTGCATTTTCCTTCACTTTTTGATACTAGGCCTTGCTAATTTTTTTTATTATTTCTCCTTCATCTTTTTGCTGAATATCATCCCAGGCAGGCCTCTCCTAAGCCCGTGGCCACCGGATCGGGCACGTCGAATCCCCGGATCATCAGCCTCCAAAATATCAAGCGTTTACCTATTACGTTTTTTGCCTTTTCCTTCACTTTTTGATACTAAGGCTTGCTAATTCTTTTTCCTTTTTCCCATTCTTCTATTTGGTGAATATCATCCCAGGCAGGCCTCCCCTATGCCAATGGCCACCGGATCGGGCACGTCGAATCCCCGGATCCTCAGCCTACAAAACAGCAAGCTTTTATCATTTACCTTTTTGCCTTTTCCTTCACTTTTTGATACTAGGCCTTGCTAAATTTTTTTATTATTTTTCATTCATCTTTTTGCTGAATATTATCCTATGCAGGCCTCCCCTAAGCCCCTGGCCCCCGAATAGGGCACGTCGAATCCCCGGATCCTCAGCCTGCAAAATAGCAAGGTTTTACCGTTTACCTTTTTTGCCTTTTCCTTCACTTTTTGATACTAGGCCTTCCTAATTGTTTTTCTTATTTATCATTCATCTTTTTGCTGAGTGTCATTCCAGGCAAGCCTCCTCGAAGCCCCTGGCCACCGGATCGGGCACGTCGAATCACCGTATCCTCAGCCTGCAAAATGGCAAGCTTTTACCTTTTACCTTTTTGCCTTTTCCTTCACTTTTTGATACTAGGCCTTGCTAATTTGTTTTTCTTATTTCTCATTCATCATTTTGCTGAATATCATCCCAGGCAGGCCTCATCGAAGCGTCTGGCCACCGGATCGGGCACGTCGAATCCCCGGATCCTCAGCCTACAAAATAGCAAGCTTTTACCTTTTACCTTTTTTGCCTTTTCCTTCACTTTTTGATACTAGGCCTTCCTAATTTTTTTTTCTTATTTATCATGCATCTTTTTACTGAATATCTTCCCAGGCATGCCCCCTCGAAGCCCATGGCCATCGGATCGGGTACGTCCAATCCCCGGATCCTCACCCTGCAAAATAACATGCTTTTATCTTTTACCTTTTTGCCTTTTCCTTCACTTTTTCATACTAGGCCTTGCTAATTTTTTTTCTAATTTCTCATTCATCTTTTTGCTGAATATCATCCCAGGCAGGCCTCCTCGAAGCCTCTGGCCACCGGATCGGGCACGTCGAATCCCCGGATCCTCAGCCTGCAAAATAACAAGCTTTTACCTTTTACCTTTTTTGCCTTTTTTTTCACTTTTTGATACTAGGCCTTCCTAATTTTTTTTCTTATTTATCATATATCGTTTTGCTGAATATCATCCCAGGCAGGCCTCCTTGAAGCCCCTGGCCAACGGATCGGGAACGTCGAATCCCCGGAACCTCAGCCCGCAAAATAGCAAGCTTTAACCTTTTACCTTTTTGCCTTTTCCTTCACTTTTTGATACTAGGCCTTGCTAATTTTTTTTCTTATTTATCATTTATCTTTTTGCTTAAAATCATCCCTGGCAGGCCTCATTGAAGCTTCTGGCTATCGGATCGGGCACGTCGAATCCCCGGATCCTCAGCCTACAAAATAGCAAGCTTTTACCTTTTAACTTTTTTGCCTTTTCCTTCACTTTTTGATACTAGTCCCTCCTAATTTTTTTTCTTATTTATCATGCATCTTTTCACTGAATATCTTCCCAGGCGTGCCTCCTCGAAGCCCCTGGCCACCGGATCGGGTACGTCGAATCCCCGGATCCTCACCCTGCAAAATAGCAAGCTTTTACCTTTTACCTTTTTTGCCTTTTCCTTCACTTTTTGATACTAGGCCTTCCTAATTTTTTTTCTTATTTATCATATATCGTTTTGCTGAATATCATCCCAGGCAGGCCTCCTTAAAACCCCTGGCCACCCGATCGGGCACGTCGAATCCTCGGATCCTCAGCCTGCAAAATAGCAAACTTTTACCTTTTACTTTTTTTGTCTTTTCCTTCACTTTTTGATACTATGCCTTCCTAATTTTTTTTCTTATTTATCATTCATCTTTTTGCTGAATATCATCCCAGGCAGGCCTCCTCAAAGCCCCTAGTCGCCGGATCGGACACGTCGAATCCCATGATCCTCAGCCTACAAAATAGCAAGCTTTTACCTTTTACCTTTTTTGCCTTTTCCTTCACTTTTTGCTACTAGGCCTTCCTAATTTTTTTTCTTCTTTATCATTCATCTTTTTGCAGAATATCATCCCAGGCAGGCCTACTCAAAGCCCCTAGCCACCGGATTGGGCATGTCGAATCCCCGGATCCTCAGCCTGCAAAATAGCAAGCTTTAACCTTTTACCTTTTTGCCTTTTCCTTCAATTTTTGATACTAGGCCTTGCTAATTTTTTTCCTTTTTCTAATTCATCTTTTTGGCGAATATCATCCCAGGCAGGCCTCCCCTATGCCCCTGGCAACCGGATCGGGCACGTCGAATTCCCGGATCCTCAGCCTACAAAATACCAAGCTTTTACCTTTTACCTTTTTTGCCTTTTCCATCACTTTTTGATACTAGGACTTTCCTAATTTTTTTTCTTATTCATCATTCATCGTTTTGTTGAATATCATCCCAGGCAGGCATCCTCGAAGCCTATGGCCACCGGATCGGGCACGTCGAATCCCCGGATCCTCAACCAACAAAATAGGAAGCTTTTACCTTTTTGCCTTTTCCCTCACTTTTTGATACTAGGCATTCCTAATTTTTTTTCTTATTTATCATCCTCGAAGCCTGTGGCAACCGGATTGGGCACGTCGAATCCCCGGATCCTCGGCCTGCAAAATAGCAAGCCTTCACCTTTTAACTTTTTTGCCTTTTCCACCACTTTTTGATACTAGGACTTGCTAATTTTTTTTATTATTTCTAATTCATCTTTTTGCTGAATATCATCTCAGGCATGCCTCCCCTACGCCCGTGGCCACCGGATCGGGCACGTCGAATCCTCGGATCCTCAGCCTGCAAAATAGCATGGTTTAACCTTTTACCTTTTTGCCTTTTCCTTCACTTTTTGATACTAGGCCTTGCTAATTTTTTTTCTTATTCTCATTCATCTTTTTGCTGAATATCATCCCAGGCAGGCCACATCGAAGCTTCTGGCCACCGGATAGGGCACGTCGAATCCCCGGATACTCAGCCTACAAAATAGCAAGCTTTTTTCTTGTACATTTTTACTGAATATCTTCCAAGGAAAGCCTCCTCGAAGCCCCTGGCCACCGGATAGGACAAGTCGAATCCCCGGATCCTCACCCTGCAAAATAGCAAGCTTTTACCTTTTACCTTTTTGCCTTTTCCTTCACTTTTTGATACTAGGCCTTGCCAATTTTTTTTCTTTTTTGTCATTCATCTTTTTGCTGAATTTCTTCCCTGTCAGGCCTCCTTGAAGCCCCTGGCCAATGGATCGGGAACGTCGAATCCCCGGATCATCAGCCTGCAAAATAGCAAGCTTTAACCTTTTACGTTTTTGCCTTTTCCTTCACTTTTTGATACTAGGACTTGCTAATGTTTTTTCTTATTTTTCATTTATCTTTTTGCGGAATATCATCCCTGGCAGGCCTCATCGAAGCTTCTGGCTACCGGATCGGGCACGTCGAATCCCCGGATCCTCAGCCTACAAAATAGCAAGCTTTTACCTTTTAACTTTTTTGCCTTTTCCTTCACTTTTTGATACTAGACCTTCCTAATTGTTTTTCTTATTTATCATTCATCTTTTTGCTGAATATTATCCCAGGCAGGCCTCCTCGAAGCCTGTGGCAACCGGATTGGGCACGTCAAATCCCCGGATCCTCAGCCTCCTAAGTAACAAGCTTTTACCTTTTACCTTTTTTACCTTTTCCTTCACTATTTGATACTCGGCCTTGCTAATTTTTTTTCTTATTTCTCATTCATCTTTTTGCGGAATATCATCCTAGACAGGCCTCCTCGAAGCTTCTGGCCCCCTGATCGGGCACGTCGAATCCCCGGATCCCCAGCCTCCAAAATAGCAAGCTTTTACCTTTTACATTTTTTGCCTTTTCCTTCACTTTTTGATACTAGGCCATGCTAATTTTTTTCCTTTTTCTCATTCATCTTTTTTGTGAATATTATCCCAGGCAGGCCTCCCCTATGCCCCTGGCCACGGGATCGGGCACGTCGAATCCCCGGATCTTCAGCCTACAAAATAGCAAGCTTTTACCTTTTACCTTTTTGCCTTTTTCTTCACTTTCTGATACTAGGCCTTGCTAATTTTTTTTATTATTTCTCATTCATCTTTTTGCTGAATATCATCCCAGGCAGGCCTCCCCTACGCCCCTGGCTACCGGATCGGGCACGTCGAATCCCCGGATCCTCAGCCTGCAAAATAGCAATCTTTTACCTTTTACCTTTTTAGCCTTTTCCTTCACTTTTTGATACTAGACCTTCCTAATTGTTTTTATTATTTATCATTCATCTTTTTGCTGAATATTATCCCAGGCAGGCCTCCTCGAAGCCTGTGGCAACCGGATTGGGCACGTCGAATCCCCGGATCCTCAGCCTCCAAAATAGCAAACTTTTACCTGTTATCTTTTTTGCCTTTTCCTTTACTTTTTAATACTAGACCTTGCTAATTTTTTTTATTATTTCTCATTCATCTTTTTGCTGAATATCATCTCAGGCAGGCCTCCCCTACGCCCCTGGCCACCGGATCGGGCACGTCGAATCCCCGGATCCACAGCCTACAAAATAGCATGCTTTTACCTTTTACATTTTTGCCTTTCCCTTCACTTTTTGATACTAGGACTAGCTAATTTTTATTATTATTTCTCATTCAACTTTTTGCTGAATATCATCTCAGGCAGGCCTCCCCTACGCCCCTGGCCACCGGATCGGGCACGTCGAATCCCCGGATCCTAAGTCTGCAAAATACCAAGCTTTTAACTTTTACCTTTTTTGCCTTTTCCTTCACTTTTTGATACTAGGCCTTCCTAATTTTTTTTCTTATTTATCATTCATCTTTTTGCTGAATATCATCTCAGGCAGGCCTCCTCGAAGCCCCTGGCCACCGAATCGGGAACGTCGAATCCCCGGATGCTCAGCCTGCAAAATAGCACGCTTTAACCTTATCCCTTTTTGTCTTTTCCTTCACTTTTTGATACTAGGCCTTGCTAATTTTTTTCCTTTTTCTCATTCATCTTTTTTATGAATATCATCCCAGGCAGGCCTCCCCTATGCCCCTGGCCACCGAATCGGGCACGTCGAATCCCCGGATCCTCAGCCTAAAAAATAGCAAACTTTTACCTTTTACCTTTTTGCCTTTTTCTTCACTTTTTGATACTAGGCCTTGCTAATTTTTTTTAATATTTCTCATTCATCTTTTTGCTGAATATCATCCCAGGCCGGCCTCCCCTACGCCCCTGGCTACCGGATCGGGCACGTCGAATCCCCGGATCCTCAGCCAGCAAAATAGCAATCTTTTACCTTTTACCTTTTTTGCCTTTTCCTTCACTTTTTGATACTAGACCTTCCGAATTGTTTTTATTATTTATCATTCATCTTTTTGCTGAATATTATCCCAGGCAGGCCTCCTCGAAGCCTGTGGTAACCGGATTGGGCACGTCGAATCCCCGGATCCTGAGCCTCCAAAATAGCAAGCTTTTACCTATTATCTTTTTTGCCTTTTCCTTTACTTTTTAATACTAGGCCTTGCTAATTTTTTTTATTATTTCTCATTCATCTTTTTACTGAATATCATCTCAGGCTGGCCTCCCCTAAGCCCCTGGCCACTGGATCGGGCACGTCGAATCGCCGGATCCACAGCCTACAAAATAGCAAACTTTTACCTTTTACCTTTTTGCCTTTTCCTTCATTTTTTGATACTAGGACTAGCTAATTTTTTTTATTATTTCTCATTCATCTTTTTGCTGATTATCATCTCAGGCAGGCCTCCCCTACGCCCCTGGCCACCGGATCGGGCACGTCGAATCCCCGGATCCTAAGACTGCAAAATAGCAAGCTTTTAACTTTTACCTTTTTTGCCTTTTCCTTCACTTTTTGATACTAGGCTTTCCTAATTTTTTTTCTTATTTATCATTCATATTTTTGCTGAATATCATCCCAGGAAGGCCTCCTCGAAGCCCCTGGCCACCGAATCGGGAACGTCGAATCCCCGGATGCTCAGCCTGCAAAATAGCACGCTTTAACCTTATTCGTTTTTGCCTTTTCCTTCACTTTTCGATACTAGCCCTTGCTAATTTTTTTTCCTTTTTCTCATTCATCTTTTTTGTGAATATCATCCGAGGCAGGCCTCCCCTATGCCCCTGGCCCCCGGATCGGGCACGTCGAATCCCCGGATCCTCAACCTACAAAATAGCAAGCTTTTACCTTTTACCTTTTTACCTTTTTCTTCACTTTTTGATACTAGGCCTTGCTAATTTTTTTTTATTATTTCTCATTCATCTTTTTGCTGAATATCATCCCAGGAAGGCCTCCCCTACACCCCTGACTACCGGATCGGGCACGTCGAATCCCTGGATCCTCAGCCTGCAAAATAGCAAGCTTTTACTTTTTACCTTTTTTGCCTTTTCCTTAACTTTTTGATACTAGGCCTTCCTAATTGTTTTTCTTATTTATCATTCATCTTTTTGCTGAATATTATCCCAGGCAGGCCTCCTCGAAGCCTGTGGCCACCGGATTGGGCACGTCGAATCCCCGGATCCTCAGTCTCCAAAATAGCAAGCTTTTACCTTTTACCTTTTTGCCTTTTCCTTCACTTTTTGATATTAGGCCTTGCTAATTTTTTTTATTATTTCTCATTCATCGTTTTGCTGAATATCATCCCAGGCAGGCCTCCCCTACGCCCCTGGCCACCGTATCGGGCACGTCGAATCCCCGGATCCTCAGCCTACAAAATAGCAATCTTTTACCTTTTACCTTTTTGCCTTTCCCTTAACTTTTTGATACTAGGACTTGCTAATTTTTTTTATTATTTCTCATTCATCTTTTTGCTGAATATCATCTCAGGCAGGCCTCCTGTCGCGCCCCGACCCGCAGAGCGCACCCGGGCCGGGACACGAGGGGGGAAAAACGAACACCTCAACCACTAGCCTCAACTGGCGGAAACAGTTGAGATTAAGGCCCGGCTGGCGGAAACAGCTGGACAGCACAGAGAAAGAGCGGAAGCAAGCTACTAAACCACAGCTATTAACATTTATTACAAAAACGGTAATAAAAGAGTTAACAGAGTTTAGTACAAAAGCCACAAGGGATCAACACTCCCCAAAAAGAAACTGCAACACCCACCGGGATCTCCGCGAAGGCGCACACGAACCCATCCTGACCCTCAGACATGGTCAGGATCCGGCCCGCTGCCACGAGACGACCGAGGGGGTAGGACTGGGACAGAGCGGCCACCTGCACCTGCAACAAACACAGTCCAGGTAGGCATGAGCAACAGCTCAGCAGGGTCCTACTCTACAACTCCCACACACACAAGGGTAAAGTAACCGGACACACTCTGATGCCAAATGCCAAGGCTTGCCAAGGATTCCACAATCCCATCAATAACCCGAAGGGTTCCTGTCCTAGGTGCGTATCTCCGATAACGCCACTGCTCAGGGGTGGGCAACTCCGACATTCCCTGACACAGGGTGGACACGACGCAACCAGTAGGACCCCCTTCTCCAAGCGGGATCTCCGCACTTGGCGGAACAACCGAAGTTAAGACTACCATCACTCGGTACTCTAAGCAGCAGAGTCAACACCCACCCAACCTATCCTAGCATGTCTAATGCACAGGAAAAAGGGCAGGATAAGTATGATAAAGCCGTAAACAAACAACACAGCAAGGGCACACCTTCGGCCCATTTATACTAAACACTCCCGAGGGTCATGACTCCCTCGGTTCACCACAAAGCGGTAAGGGCATACCGTCAGCCCATTTATTCTACACACCTGGGAGGCATCACCCTCCCAGTTCAACCACAAAGCGATGAGCATTCATACATAATTCATTACAGGATAAACCCCGAGGGTAAAACCGTAAAAAGTCACTTGCATGCGTAGCCCCGCGGGCAAAACTCTTGAAAACCCTCTCTGCTACTGAAGGATCGATCCTCACCAAGGGAAGGATCGATCATCCAAGCAACAGTGAGCTTCCCTCGCTGTCGAGCCAAAGAAGATCGATCATTCCTCCCAGGGAGATCGATCTCTTTGGTGACAGAGGGCACCCTTCCAGTCGCACCAGGGAAGATCGATCCTTCCTCCCAGGAAGATCGATCATTCTCGGGACGAAGGGTAACCATGCTTACCCAGGCCCCATGATCGATCTCCTCCCATAAAAAGATCGATCATGTGTTGGGCGCAGCAAGCCCACACCAGAGGACCGATCCTTCCTCCTAGAAGGATCGATCACCCAAGGATGGGTTCCGGCATGCTTTCGGCCGGAGAACCCCCTGATCGGGCACGTCGAATCCCCGGATCCCCAGCCTCCAAAATAGCAAGCTTTTACCTTTTACATTTTTTGCCTTTTCCTTCACTTTTTGATACTAGGCCATGCTAATTTTTTTCCTTTTTCTCATTCATCTTTTTTGTGAATATTATCCCAGGCAGGCCTCCCCTATGCCCCTGGCCACGGGATCGGGCACGTCGAATCCCCGGATCTTCAGCCTACAAAATAGCAAGCTTTTACCTTTTACCTTTTTGCCTTTTCCTTCACTTTTTTGCTGAATATAATCCCAGGTAGGCCTTCTCGAAGCTCTTGGCGACCGAATCGGGCACGTCGAATCCTCAGATCCTCAGCCTCCAAGATAGCAAGGTTTTACCTTTTACCTTTTTTGCCTTTTCCTTCACTTTTTGATACTAGGCCTTGCTAATTTTTTTCCCTTTTTCTCATTCATCTTTTTGCGGAATATCATCCCAGGCAGGCCTCCTCGAAGCCCCTGGCCACCGGATCGTGCACGTCGAATCCCCGGATCCTCAGCGTCCAAAATAGCATGTTTTTACCTTTTACCTTTTTTGCCTTTTTCTTCACTTTTTCATACTAGGCCTTGCTAATTTTTTTTCTTATTTCTCATTCATTTTTTTGCAGAATATCATCCCAGTCAGGCCTCCTCGAAGCCCCTGCCAACCGGATCGAGCACGTCGAATCCCAGGATCCTCAGCCTAGAAAATAGCAAGCTTTTACCTTTTACCTTTTTTTCCTTTTCCTTCACTTTTTAATACTAGGCCTTCCTAATTTTTTTTTTTTTCTCATTCATTTCCTTACTGAATATCATCCCAGGTAGGCCTACTCGAAGCTTTTGGCGACCGAATCGGGCACGTCGAATCCTCAGATCCTCAGCCTCCAAAATAGCAAGCTTTTACATTTTACCTTTTTTGCATTTTCCTTCACTTTTTGATAGTAGGCCTTGCTAATTTTTTTTCATTTTCCTCATTCATCTTTTTGCTGAATAACATCCCAGGTAGGCCTCCTGGAAGCCCCTGCCCACTGGATCGAGCACGTCGAATCCCCGGATCCTCAGCCTCCAAAATATTAAGCTTTTACCTTTTATCTTTTTTGCCTTTTCCTTCACTTTTTAATACTAGGCCTTGCTAATATTTTTTCTTTTTTCTCATTCATTTTTTTGCTGAATATCACCCCAGGCAGGCCTCCTCGAAGCCCCTGGCCATCGGATCGAGCACGTCGAATCCCCGGATCCACAGCCTCCAAAATAGCAAGCTTTTACCTTTTACGTTTTTTGTCTTTTCCTTCACTTTTTAATACTAGGCCTTGCTAATTTTTTTTTCTCATTTCTCTTTCATTTTTTTACTGGATATCATCCCAGGTAGGCCTCATCGAAGCTCTTGGCGACCGAATCGGGCACGTCGAATTCTGAGATCCTCAGCCTCCAAAATAGCAAACTTTTACCTTTTACCTTTTTTGCCTTTTCCTTAACATTTTGATACTCGGCCTTGCTAATTTTTTTCCCTTTTTCTCATTCATCTTTTTGCTGAATATCATCCCAGGCAGGCCTCCTCGAAGCCCCTGGCCACCGGACCGAGCACGACGAATCCCCGGATCCTCAGCCTCCAAAATAGCAACCTTTTACCTCTTACCTTTTTGCCTTTTCCTTCACTTTTTAATACTAGGCCTTGCTAATTTTTTTCCTTTTTCTCATTCATTTTTTTGCTGAATATCATCCCAGGTAGGCCTTCTCGAAGCTCTTGGCGACCGAATCGGGCACGTCGAATCCTCAGATCCTCAGCCTCCAAAATAACAAGCTTTTACCTTTTACCATTTTTGCCTTTTCCTTCACTTATTGATACTAGGCCTTGCTAATTTTTTTCCCTTTTTCTCATTCATCTTTTTGCTGAATATCATCCCAGGCAGGCCTCCCCGAAGCCCCTGGTCACCGGATCGTGCACGTCGAATCCCCGGATCCTCAGCGTCCAAAATAGCAAGTTTTTACCTTTTACCTTTTTTGCCTTTTTCTTCACTTTTTCATACTAGGCCTTGCTAATTTTTTTTCTTATTTCTCATTCATTTTTTTTGCAGAATATCATCCCAGTCAGGCCTCCTCGAAGCCCCTGGCAACCGGATCGAGCACGTCGAATCCCCGGATCCTCAGCCTAGAAAATAGCAAGCTTTTACCTTTTACCTTTTTTTCCTTTTCCTTCACTTTTTAATACTAGGCCTTCCTAATTTTTTTTCTTATTTCTAATTCATTTCCTTACTGAATATCATCCCAGGTAGGCCTCCTCGATGCTTTTGGCGACCGAATCGGGCACGTCGAATTCTTAGATCCTCAGCCTCCAAAATAGCAAGCTTTTACCTTTTACCTTTTTTGCATTTTCCTTCACTTTTTGATAGTAGGCCTTGCTAATTTTTTTTCCTTTTTCTCATTCATCTTTTTGCTGAATAACATCCCAGGCAGGCCTCCTCGAAGACCCTGGCCACTGGATCGAGCACGTCGAATCCCCGGATCCTCAGCCTCCAAAATATTAAGCTTTTACCTTTTATCTTTTTTGCCTTTTCCTTCACTTTTTAATACTAGGCCTTGCTAATATTTTTTCATTTTTCTCATTCATTTTTTTGCTGAATATCATCCCAGGCAGGCCTCCTCGAAGCCCCTGGCCATCGGATCGAGCACGTCGAATCCCCGGATCCACAGCCTCCAAAATAGCAAGCTTTTACCTTTTACCTTTTTTGTCTTTTCCTTCACTTTTTAATACTAGGCCTTGCTAATTTTTTTTTTCTCATTTCTCTTTCATTTTTTTACTGAATATCATCCCAGGTAGGCCTCCTCGAAGCTCTTGGCGACCGAATCGGGCACATCGAATTCTCAGATCCTCAGCCTCCAAAATAGCAAACTTTTACCTTTTACCTTTTTTGCCTTTTCCTTCACATTTTGATACTCAGCCTTGCTAATTTTTTTCCCTTTTTCTCATTCATCTTTTTGCTGAATATCATCCTAGGCAGGCCTCCTCGAAGCCCCTGGCCACCGGACCGAGCACGACGAATCCCCGGATCCTCAGCCTCCAAAATAGCAAGCTTTTACCTCTTACCTTTTTGCCTTTTCCTTTACTTTTTAATACTAGGCCTTGCTAATTTTTTTCTTATTTCTCATTCATTTTTTTGCTGAATATCATCCCAGGTAGGCCTTCTCGAAGCTCTTGGCGACCGAATCGGGCACGTCGAATCCTCAGATCCTCAGCCTCAAAAATAACAAGCTTTTACCTTTTACCATTTTTACCTTTTCCTTCACTTATTGATACTAGGCCTTGCTAATTTTTTTCCCTTTTTCTCATTCATCTTTTTGCTGAATATCATCCCAGGCAGGCCTCCTCAAAGCCCCTGGTCACCGGATCGTGCACGTCGAATCCCCGGATCCTCAGCCTAGAAAATAGCAAGCTTTTACCTTTTACCTTTTTTTCCTTTTCCTTCACTTTTTAATACTAGGCCTTCCTAATTTTTTTTTTTTCTCATTCATTTCCTTACTGAATATCATTCCAGGTAGGCCTCCTCGAAGCTTTTGGCGACCGAATCGGGCACGTCGAATCCTCAGATCCTCAGCCTCCAAAATAGCAAGCTTTTACCTTTTACCTTTTTTGCATTTTCCTTCACTTTTTGATAGTAGGCCTTGCTAATTTTTTTTCATTTTCCTCATTCATCTTTTTGCTGAATAACATCCCAGGTAGGCCTCCTCGAAGCCCCTGCCCACTGGATCGAGCACGTCGAATCCCCGGATCCTCAGCCTCCAAAATATTAAGCTTTTACCTTTTATCTTTTTTGCCTTTTCCTTCACTTTTTAATACTAGGCCTTGCTAATATTTTTTCTTTTTTCTCATTCATTTTTTTGCTGAATATCACCCCAGGCAGGCCTCCTCGAAGCCCCTGGCCATCGGATCGAGCACGTCGAATCCCCGGATCCACAGCCTCCAAAATAGCAAGCTTTTACCTTTTACCTTTTTTGTCTTTTCCTTCACTTTTTAATACTAGGCCTTGCTAATTTTTTTTTCTCATTTCTCTTTCATTTTTTTACTGGATATCATCCCAGGTAGGCCTCCTCGAAGCTCTTGGCGACCGAATCGGGCACGTCGAATTCTGAGATCCTCAGCCTCCAAAATAGCAAACTTTTACCTTTTACCTTTTTTGCCTTTTCCTTAACATTTTGATACTCGGCCTTGCTAATTTTTTTCCCTTTTTCTCATTCATCTTTTTGCTGAATATCATCCCAGGCAGGCCTCCTCGAAGCCCCTGGCCACCGGACCGAGCACGACGAATCCCCGGATCCTCAGCCTCCAAAATAGCAACCTTTTACCTCTTACCTTTTTGCCTTTTCCTTCACTTTTTAATACTAGGCCTTGCTAATTTTTTTCCTTTTTCTCATTCATTTTTTTGCTGAATATCATCCCAGGTAGGCATTCTCGAAGCTCTTGGCGACCGAATCGGGCACGTCGAATCCTCAGATCCTCAGCCTCCAAAATAACAAGCTTTTACCTTTTACCATTTTTGCCTTTTCCTTCACTTATTGATACTAGGCCTTGCTAATTTTTTTCCCTTTTTCTCATTCATCTTTTTGCTGAATATCATCCCAGGCAGGCCTCCTCGAAGCCCCTGGTCACCGGATCGTGCACGTCGAATCCCCGGATCCTCAGCGTCCAAAATAGCAAGTTTTTACCTTTTACCTTTTTTGCCTTTTTCTTCACTTTTTCATACTAGGCCTTGCTAATTTTTTTTCTTATTTCTCATTCATTTTTTTTGCAGAATATCATCCCAGTCAGGCCTCCTCGAAGCCCCTGGCAACCGGATCGAGCACGTCGAATCCCCGGATCCTCAGCCTAGAAAATAGCAAGCTTTTACCTTTTACCTTTTTTTCCTTTTCCTTCACTTTTTAATACTAGGCCTTCCTAATTTTTTTTCTTATTTCTAATTCATTTCCTTACTGAATATCATCCCAGGTAGGCCTCCTCGATGCTTTTGGCGACCGAATCGGGCACGTCGAATTCTTAGATCCTCAGCCTCCAAAATAGCAAGCTTTTACCTTTTACCTTTTTTGCATTTTCCTTCACTTTTTGATAGTAGGCCTTGCTAATTTTTTTTCCTTTTTCTCATTCATCTTTTTGCTGAATAACATCCCAGGCAGGCCTCCTCGAAGACCCTGGCCACTGGATCGAGCACGTCGAATCCCCGGATCCTCAGCCTCCAAAATATTAAGCTTTTACCTTTTATCTTTTTTGCCTTTTCCTTCACTTTTTAATACTAGGCCTTGCTAATATTTTTTCATTTTTCTCATTCATTTTTTTGCTGAATATCATCCCAGGCAGGCCTCCTCGAAGCCCCTGGCCATCGGATCGAGCACGTCGAATCCCCGGATCCACAGCCTCCAAAATAGCAAGCTTTTACCTTTTACCTTTTTTGTCTTTTCCTTCACTTTTTAATACTAGGCCTTGCTAATTTTTTTTTTCTCATTTCTCTTTCATTTTTTTACTGAATATCATCCCAGGTAGGCCTCCTCGAAGCTCTTGGCGACCGAATCGGGCACGTCGAATTCTCAGATCCTCAGCCTCCAAAATAGCAAACTTTTAACTTTTACCTTTTTTGCCTTTTCCTTCACATTTTGATACTCAGCCTTGCTAATTTTTTTCCCTTTTTCTCATTCATCTTTTTGCTGAATATCATCCTAGGCAGGCCTCCTCGAAGCCCCTGGCCACCGGACCGAGCACGACGAATCCCCGGATCCTCAGCCTCCAAAATAGCAAGCTTTTACCTCTTACCTTTTTGCCTTTTCCTTTACTTTTTAATACTAGGCCTTGCTAATTTTTTTCTTATTTCTCATTCATTTTTTTGCTGAATATCATCCCAGGTAGGCCTTCTCGAAGCTCTTGGCGACCGAATCGGGCACGTCGAATCCTCAGATCCTCAGCCTCAAAAATAACAAGCTTTTACCTTTTACCATTTTTACCTTTTCCTTCACTTATTGATACTAGGCCTTGCTAATTTTTTTCCCTTTTTCTCATTCATCTTTTTGCTGAATATCATCCCAGGCAGGCCTCCTCGAAGCCCCTGGTCACCGGATCGTGCACGTCGAATCCCCAGATCCTCAGCCTCCAAAATAGCAAGCTTTTACCTTTTACCTTTTTTCTCTTTTCCTTCACTTTTTGATACTAGGCCTGCTAATTTTTTTCCCTTTTTCTCATTCATCTTTTTGCTGAACATCATCCCAGGCAGGCCTCCTCGAAGCCCCTGGCAACCGGATCGAGCACGTCGAATCCCCGGATCCTCAGCCTCCAAAATAGCAAGCTTTTACCTTTTACCTTTTTTTCCTTTTCCTTCACTTTTTAATACTAGGCCTTGCTAATTTTTTTTTCTTATTTCTCTTTCATTTTTTTACTGAATATCATCCCAGGTAGGCCTCCTCGAAGCTATTGGCGACCGAATCGGGCACGTCGAATTCTCAGATCCTCAGCCTCCAAAATAGCAAGCTTTTACCTTTTACCTTTTTGCCTTTTCCTTCACTTTTTAATACTAGGCCTTGCTAATTTTTTTTCTTATTTCTCAATCATTTTTTTGCTAAATATCATCCCAGGCAGTCCTCCTCGAAGCCCCTGTCCACCGGATCGAGCACGTCGAATCCCCGGATCCTCAGCCTCCAAAATAGCAAGCTTTTACCTTTTGCCTTTTGGGCCATTTCCTTCACTTTTTAATATTAGGCCTTCCTAATTTTTTTCCTATTTCTCATTCATTTTTTTGCAGAATCGGGCACGTCGAATGCTCAGATCCTCTGATCCTCAGCCTCCAAAATAGCAACCTTTTACCTTTTACCTTTTTTGCCTTTTCCTTCACTTTTTGATACTAGGCCTTGCTAATTTTTTTCCCTTTTTCTCATTCATTTTTTTGCAGAATATCATCCCAGTCAGGCCTCCTCGAAGCCCCTGGCAACCGGATCGAGCACGTCGAATCTCCGGATCCTCTGCCTCCAAAATAGCAAGCTTTTACCTTTTACCTTTTTTGCCATTTCCTTCACTTTTTAAAATTAGGCCTTGCTAATTTTTTTTCTTATTTCCCATTCATTTGCTTACTTAATATCATCCCAGGTAGGCCTCCTCGAAGCTTTTGGCGACCGAATCGGGCACGTCGAATCCTCAGATCCTCAGCCTCCAAAATAGCAAGCTTTTACCTTTTACCTTTTTTGCTTTTTCCTTCACTTTTTGATACTAGGCCTTGCTAATTTTTTTATCTTTTTCTCATTCATCTTTTTGCTGAATATCATCCCAGGCAGGCCTCATCGAAGCCCCTGGCCACCGGATCGAGCACGTCGAATCCCCGGAGCCTCAGCCTCCAAAATAGCAAGCTTTTACCTTTTACCTTTTTTGCCTTTTCCTTCACTTTTTAATACTAGGCCTTGCTAATTTTTTTTCTTATTTCTCATTCATTTTTGGGCTGAATATCATCCCAGGTAGGCCTCCTCGAAGCTCTTGGCGACCGAATCGGGCACGTCGAATCTTCATATCCTTAGCCTCCAAAATAGCAAGCTTTTACCTTTTACCTTTTTTGTCTTTTCCTTCACTTTCTGATACTAGGCCTTGCTACTTTTTTTTCCCTAGTATCAAAAGTGAAGGAAAAGAGAAAAAAGGTAAAAGTAAAGCTTGCTATTTTGGAGGCTGAGGATCTGGGGATTCGACGTGCACGATCCGGTGGCCAGGGGCTTCGAGGAGGCCTTCCTGGGATGATATTTAGTAAAAAAGTGAATGAGAAATAAGAAAAAAATTAGCAAGGCCTAGTATTAAAAAGTGAAGGAAAAGGCAAAAAAGGTAAAAGGTAAAAG
>CAWUCF010000127.1:0-18518 GCA_963920575.1 Narthecium ossifragum | reverse complement strand
GAATCACATATCCAAAAATTGGATCAATCGGGTAAACGGGAATAGATGAAAACCCATGATTTCGGTAAAACTCCAGATTCGATACACAACACATAATTCCTTCGAAAATTCGTCGGATTGAAACCAGACTTTAAAGATCACTCCTAAAGATCACTAAGATCATTTTCTAAAAAAATAAAATCAATTGGGTAACGAATTTTCACTTAATTTCACTAATTAAAGTAACTACTTTGTTCTGCACAGTCCTGCCATTTAATTCAGTAAAAATCGTACTTAAATGAGAAAAATATGAAACCACTTGGAATTGAAAGTTACCCAGAGATATTACAACTGTTATGTTAAAGATCAACTGATATCATGCACGTACAGCTCTGCAATTAAGATAGAGGATCGTTGTTCTAATTGAAACATAAAATCAGAAAATAACTTAAGAAAAATTTTGCTTAAATCCAATTTAAACCAAACTTCAATCAGATCTTAAGCAAGCCCACACACATCATATACTAGTAGTTTAATTAAAAAGAAACATGCATTCAACCAAAAAAGAGCACTTAAACTAAGCTTAGAGAAGAATCCTACCTAACTACGCTTAAGCCACATTTAATTCTTGATTAAACTGTGTAGGGAAGGTGTAGAGCTGCTCCTCTAGCTCCTGGCAACCCTCCCAAACGTCTGCAACAAGCTCTCCAAATGATCTAAACAACGGTAGAGAAGGGAGAAGAAAAAAGGAGAACAGAGCTAGTTCGCGGGTTCTTATAAACCTGAGTCCGATCGGTCGCTCAGGTAGCGATCAATCGGTCTATGTCGGCTCAGTGTCCTTATCCAGACACGTCAGAGGCGGTGCCGGCATTGAATCCGACCGATTGATCGGTTCTGGGCTGACAGCTGTCCCAAAGAGAAGCCTCCACGCGCCTGAGCTCGGATCTTTCGATCCCAAGGCCGCCTAAGGTTCTAACAAGCACAGTAATCATTTATAGGGTTGTGTGTGTGCTACGCAGGTGTGAAACTGACCGCCAATGTATAATTTACCAAATTGCCTTTGGGGTCCAAAATTAACAATGAGATTAGACAGATCACGCTCGACACGGAAACATGCCAACATGGCACGGTCCTGACCTACACGATGGAGCCAGGTTAGAGGAACATGTGCTCACAAACAGCATTAAAAAACGACTACCCTATCCCTAAACCTCAAAGAAACACACTGTTGTAGACAATAAACAAATCAACAGAGAAATCCTACCACAAATCATAAATCACTATCAAATCTCACACACGGTTCAAGACATTAAACAAATAAAAACAAGAAATCCAACATTCCACATAAATCACACCTAAAATCAAGAAAAATGATTCCCTAAGTAATACCACACACATTTATGGCTTATACCTGTCTCGGAACGATGGTTGGAGATGACGAAGAATGACGATAAAGTTTTCTCTTTTTTTTTTTGTTTGAAACAACCCTTTCTCTTATGGCAATGGTGCAATATGCCCTATGTCTAATTTGTAGTTGCATGATTGCATCTCAACTATTACTTTATTGATTTTTATTGCAAATAAACACCGGCCTTTCGTCACCGTTAGACTTCATTTACTAAATCAAACTGTGAGACACTCTATCCAGTTAGCCCAAAGGTTAAGCCATTGGGAGAATGAGAGTTAATAGATATATAATCTAACATGAACTAAATAGCTATTCTAGATCAGGTGAGATAGAAAGGCAAATTATCCTTGGTTGGTCAATTAGTTTATATTGCTAGAAATATAATCCTAAGTTAAGAAAGATTTTAAAAGACTACTTGTGTTTTTAATTTTATTCTGAGACAAAATTTCAGAAATTTCTCCTCGTTGGATAAGAAAATAGAAGAGCGGAAAGTGTTGTTCGCAACAAACAGACTAGGGGGTTGTGACTAATCGGATCCCATCATAACTCCGAAGTTAAAGTATGTTTGATTGAGGGTTGTACTAGGATGATTGACATCCAATGCGAGACTAACCCCCTTGGATGGGAATAAGGGGGGATGGGAATAAGCGAGGAATAACCCCCTTATTCTCACACTTATCCAAACACTTTTTTTCCTATCCCAAGTAATCATTACTCAGTTATCCCCCATTCCACCTCCTACTACCACTCTAATTTTTCTTATTCCAAGTAATCATTACTATTTTATTCCCACTTTTCCCCACCCCTTACTCCAGGTTTGTTAACCCCAAAATCCTTTAACCCGGAATAGCTTATTCCCATACCAAATGCTGACTAAGGGCTTGTTTGGGGGAACCTGTCGCGCCCCGGCCCGCGGACGCCAAACCGTGCCGGGACACGAGGGGGAAAAACCTACAACTACTAGCCTCAACTGGCAGAAACAGTTGAAACTAACACACAGCTGGCGGAAACAGCTGACAACAAGAACAAGGCGGAAGAAAACTTAATAACATCTATTACAAACGGATATAATAGAGTTAAACATGGGTTCTAATACAACAGATTTATAAGGGATCGACAACAGTCCCTAAAAAGATACAACACCCACCGGGGTTTCCGCAAAGGCACAAACAAAACCCTCCTGACCCTCAGACATGGTCAGGAGCCGGCGTGCTACCACAAGACAACCGATAGGGAAGCACCGAAGAGGAGCTGGGACCTGCACCTGCAAACAACACAGTTCAGATAGGAATGAGCAACAGCTCAGAAGGGTCCTACTCTACCACTCTCGCTAAGAAGGCAAACCCAAACGAACAAGCTCTGTGCCAAGTACTGAGGCTTGCCAAGGATCCCATAAATCCCGTCAATAACCCGAAGGGCTCCTGTCCCAAGTACGCCCCTCCGACAACCACTGCTCAGGGGTGGGCAACTCTGACAATCCCTGTCACAGGGTGGACATGGCGCTACTAGTAGGACACCCTTCTCCAAGCGGGATCTCCACACTTGGCGGAACGACCGTGGTTAGGACTTCCATCTCTCAGTACTCCAAGCAGCAAAGCCAACACGACCCCTAACTCCCGACCAAAGACTAAGTCTTGCCAGGGAATCCATCGATCCCATCGATGTTTCCCCCCCCCCCCCAGGGTTCCTGTCCAACGTACGTCCCTCCGACAGCCACTGCTCGAGGACTGGGCTACCTCCGACGGTCCCCGACACAGGGTGGGCCAGACGATACCTGTAGGACACCCTTACCCATTCTGGACACCAGCATGGGGACACAAGTCAGGTAACGGCATCCTCCACTTAGCCTTTGATCATCGAAGTCCATGGGTCAAACCCACCCAGTCTAACCTAGCATGTCTAATGCACAGGAAGCAGGGCAGGATATGAATAAGGAAGACAGTAACAAACAACACAGCAGGGGCACACTTTCGGCCCATTTATACTAACCACTCCCGAGGGTCATGACTCCTTCGGTTCACCACAAAGCGGTAAAGGGCATACCGTCAGCCCATTTAATCTACACATCCCGAGAGGCAGCACCCTGTCGGTTCAACTACAAAGCAGTAATAACAAGCAATTATGCAGGATAAGAAAAACATAGTAAGCCCCGAGGGCAAAACAGTATTTAAAACAATAAAAGTCCTCCCTGCATTGAAGGAGATCTATCTCATGTAGCAATGAGATCGATCTGCCTCGAGGCTATAGGCACCCGTCCTGGTCACCCCAACGGGATCGATCTCCACCCATATGAAGATCGATCTCATATGTGACGTATGACGTACCGACGCCAGCCGCCAAGAGATCGATCTCCCTCCCAGGGAGATCGCTCTCGCTCGGGCGGGGCGGGCCACCCCAAACGAGATCGATCTCATCCCATGAGATCGATCCGGATGGGTTCGGCGGTGGCCGGACGGCGAGGAATGCCGCCGAAAATCGCAACCAAACCTCACCAAACTAGGTGGGCTGGTAGATCCAAGTACCACGAAGCTACTCTAGGCTTCAAAACCGGAAAACATCAACCACACAAAGAGATCCATTGAAATCAAAACCGGATTCCAAAACCCTTAAAAACAAGCCGGATTTTTTGAGTAGGATCCCTACCTCCATAGAGCTGCTTCGATCCACGAAACCTAGCCTAGGATCTTCCTCACGCCGTCACGGTTCCAACGAGCCTTCAAGCTCCAGAAACGGTGGCCGGAGGAGGGAGAACGAAGGAGGAAAGAGGGCTGCCGGAACAGGAGAAGAAAACAGGGCCGGGAGGAAGAAGAAAGAAGAAGCGAAAGAAAGGAAGGAGGAGGGGAAGGGGATAAGGCCGGAGAAAGCCGGCGAAGGCGGGGGAAAGGCGAAGGAGGGGAGCAAAAGTCTCCCCTCCCCTGACAGGGAAGCGACGGCCATCGTCGTGGCCTTCCTTCGAACTCCACCGCCAACGACTTCCAGGCACAGAGAGATCGATCTGCATGTCACGCCAGATCGATCTGGTTAGCAAGGCCATATCGATCTCACCACAAAATGAGATCGATCTCCTTTGCCCAGAAAGGCAACCTTGGGCTGAGACTCAAGCCCAAGCCCAGATCTTCCGATCCCGGGTCCACCTAACCTTTCTAAACAAACACAAGCACCAAACAATGTCTGTGTATGCACACCCAGTGTGAAACGACCGCCAAGACGCAATTTCCCAAATTGCCCTTGGGGTCAACAACAAGCCACGGGGATAGAGGGGCGGGTCCTCACATCCTAAAACCCTTGAAAGAAATCTCGTCCTCGAGATTCGATCAAGGTAGGGCTCGGAAACGAAAACAACGCCTAGCAGGATACTACAAAGCGGTAAAGGTTACCTCTGGAGGCGGGTGGTGCTACGGTCAGTGGAAGCGGCTGCTGAGACAGGTAGCTCTAATAGGACGGCTGCACCTCGTCTGTGTAGGGGCGGTCGGGTAGGGCAAACACATGTCCCCTACCATCCGCTCTGGCTCTGCCTCCGCTGCGGCCTCGCCCGGCTCCATCTCTCTGCCCATGCCCAGCCCAGGACTCTCCGCCTCGACCTCCCGACGGTGCCGCACCCTGCGAGCTCCGCCGCGGACAGTCCCTACGGAAGTGCCCCGGCTGCTGGCAGTGAAAACACAGCGCTGGCCCACGCTCGGTGTAAGGGCCCGTCCCTCTGACCTGGCTCGACCGCGTGGGTCGAGAACCGGTTTCCTATTGGTTTGGTTCCGCGTCGGGCACGATCGGGCGATCGTGTGGCGGTTTGGACCCCGGGGGCATTTTGGTAAATATGCTCCTTGGTGGTCGGTTTCACACCCACGTTCCACACACTGACTTTGATTGATGTATGTGTTTGATTAGAACCCCTAGGGTGCATCCGATCGGAGGATCGGAGCTCGATCGGGAAAGATCGAATCGGACGGCTGAGATAGATTTTGAATTTCTATATAAGGCCTGTCTCTTTCTTCTCTTTCCTTCTCTTCTTCTCCTGTCGTTTTCTCCTCTCTCTCTCCTTCGGCTGAGCTAGGGTTTGGAGACTTGGTCTTCGGAGCTCGGATCTTGGCGGCTTGACCAGCGGGACGCGTGGAGGAGCTACCCTACTTGCTCAAGTAGGTGTTTCTACCTCGATCCTTGGATCGGGTTCTCCTAGGATAGGATTATTGCTCTTTCGCTGTAGGAATACATGTTAGAAAGCTATGTAACTCTTTGTGCATGTAGTATGAAGGATTTGAAGTATTCCTACCTTGCTTTTTCCGTATTCTAACGGTTGGTTTCCGTATTATCGCCGTTTTGCCAGTTTTTGTCCATTTGGACCTAGATAGGAGATTTAACCTTCAAAAGCTGGATTTCTTCATTCTATTAGCTTCCTCATTGCTAAATACGATTGCTCGCAAAATCTCATCTTATTCCAACTTTATTTGATCCTTGAAATCCAAGGAAATGGATTTTCGGCACTGTTCTGATGAACTGTGCCAAGGGCTCGACGGTCGATCGGTGCATCGACCGTCGAGTGTTGTTTTACGCTTTCTGGGCCTGGCGGTCGACCGTCGGATCGACCGTCGCATCGACCGTCGGGCTCTGTCGGGATTTTGGCCTCCCACGGTCGATGGGTCGATCGACCGTGGGCCTTCTCTCTTTTTCATTCCGCCTCACGGTCGACCGTCGGAACGACCGTCGCATCGTCCGTGAGGCTCTGTCTCGTTTTGGGCTTCCCACGGTCGATGGGGCAATCGACCGACGACCAGGTGGTTTTCCTCGATTTGGCGTCACGGTCGACCGTCGGATCAACTGTGACATCGCCTGTGGTCGCACGGTCGATCCTCGGATCGACCGTGACATCGTCCGTGACCCTTTGGACTTGGTTTTCTGGCTTTTCTTGGATGGATTTGATTGGTGATTAGTATCTAAACATGTTGGGAAGCATGTATGTGGATTTGATGAGGTTTTCAACCGATTTCTACCGGGTTTGAGGATCGACTCGAGTGATTCTCCTTTTTGAGAAAATCTATGGTTCCTTTGCATTTAATACGTTGTTGATGGTAGTTGAATGCTTAGTTATTTGCTTAACCATTACCTACCTATGAGTGCTAGCTAATGAGGAATTGTTGAACCTTAGCCTCTTGCCGGCGAGTGCCGAGGGCTATTGTATATCTGTTGAACTTATAACTGTTGACGTGACATATAGAGACATCTAGGATAGATATTTGCCTAGGCTCATGCATTGTATGCATTAGAAGCATTTGAGGTTAGGCGGGCGATGGTTTGGGTCGCCGATCCGAGGCTCTTGGGTAGCTCGGATCTAGCCTTAGGACCGTGGATGGGTAGTCAGGAGTAGGGTGAGATTGTGTGATCAAGTCTCATGTCTTTGAGGGTTCACGCTAGTTGACTCTGATCAGTATTTGAGGTTTAGAGGTCGTGTTGTCTTCCAAAGGCAAGTGCTAAGATTGAATGTTGATGTGTTCCCGATGTGGTTCCCCAAGGCTTGGTACTCCAGCTTGGGTAAGGGTGATCTTGCATATTACTATTCCTTGGCCTCCTGATAACTTGTTCAGGAGAGAGGTTTCATGACAAGAGCCCTTGGGACATCAACTGGGTTATGGGACCCGTGGCATCCGTTAGACTTAGGCTGGGAGACAACACTGTTGTTGTTTTCCTCCTTTCAGTGTGCCGTAGAGTAGAACCCTACTGAGCTTATCGCTCACTCCTACCCGGGCTGCGTTTGCAGGTGCAGGCGGCAGCTCTTCGTTAGTGGAGCCGGCAGGATCGGCCTTGGGCAGCGCGAGTACATCCAGAGGCGCTTGAGGTTGCTAGAGGATGATCTGTTGTACATTTTGATATATATATATATATATATATATATGATGTTTTAAACATTTTGAGAACCTTTGGGATTTTTTTTTGTATAAATCTGTCTCTTGGGAGCTTTTGTATTAAATCTGAACTGTACAACTTGATGATATATTATAATTGAATCTGTTCGCCTCTTGAATGCAATTGTTTAATTTATCCGTCTTTTCCGCTTGTATCGCGCTGATTTGAAGATGAATAGTGATAGGAACCCTCACGCCCCGTCCTGGATGGGTTTTCTAGGTCGGGGTGTGACACTCGGACTGCTGTCCTCGGCCTCCCTCCCAGGGAGTCTACTGTGTGGGTCCCGCTGTCAGAAGGGGCTGGTCGCCCTGGTAGGGGTGCTGCTCGTACTACTGCGGGTACGGCTACTGGCGATACGGCTGACGCTGTTGATGCGGGTGCGCGGGCCTCCGGTGCTGGTCTCTACGGCCATGAGACCTCTGGGACTGCTCACCTCCTCCCCCACCTGTCGCTGGTACTGGCTGGATAGTCCTCGGCCTCCCCTGGCAACGAGGCTCCACCGCCAACGCAACACCCAAAACCGCTGAGTAGGTGGTCGCCTAGCGCGCGGCGATCAACCTCCTGATTTCCTCACGGAGCCCCCTCTCAAAGTGCTGGGCTCGGGCGGTAGGGTCGGCTGCCATTGGCCCAGCGTACCGGACCAGGTGGGTGAAGGTGGTGGCATACTGCTGCACCGTAAGAGAGCCATGAGTGAGACTGAGGTACTCCTCAGCAAACGCCACCCGCGTACTGTAGGCGAAGTACGCGTCGAGGAAAGCTGCACAAAAGCCCTCCCAGGACAACTGCTCTCCCCCTGCCCTGGTGGCCTGAACGGTGCGCCACCAGTCTCGGGCGTCTCCCTCAAGCTGGAGTGCCGCGAGTCTTACCCGGAGGGGGTCGCTCTCGTCGAACAGAAGGTCGAGCAAACAGGTGACTCCGTCGAGCCACTCCTCAGCCGCTGACGGGTCCCCGCTTCCGCTGTTGAACCTCGGCGGGTCCAAACGGCTGAACTCGAGGACTTCAGATGCTAAGGAACGCCTGGCGACTGGTGGGGGACATCCCTACGGCGGAAGGGGACCTCCACCTCGCCGCCCACCGCAGAGTCTGTCTCTGCCGCTGGTACGTAGGCCTGGCGCTGACGATCCTCAGCCTCGGAAGTCTACCGGGCATCGCTCGCCTCCGGAGGATCGCCACGGCCCAAACCGTGAGGACTGCCTGACTGCCCTGCCATCTGTACCAACAACAGAAACACGAGTTCCACTCGTCAAAGACGAAAACGAACAGCACTCAGCAAAGAGATACAAACACACTCAGCGGAAAAGAAAGCAAGCAACATGGATGTTCTAACCCTAGAACAACCCCAACACATGCACGTCTCAACAGAGACCCGATCCAGTTCCCTGGGATCTACAACCTATGCTCTGATACCAAGCTGTCGCGCCCCGGCCCGCGGACGCCAAACCGTGCCGGGACACGAGGGGGAAAAACCAACAACTACTAGCCTCAACTGGCGGAAACAGTTGAAACTAACACACAGCTGGCGAAAACAACTGACAACAAGAACAAGGCGGAAGCAAACTTAATAACATCTATTACAAACGGATATAACAGAGTTAAACACGGGTTCTAATACAACAGATTTACAAGGGATCGACAACAGTGCCTAAAAAGATACAACACCCACCGGGGTCTCCGCAAAGGCACAAACAAAACCCTCCTGACCCTCAGACATGGTCAGGAGCCGGCGCGCTACCACGAGACAACCGACGGGGAAGCACCGGAGAGGAGCTGGGACCTGCACCTGCAAACAACACAGTCCAGGAAGGAATGAGCAACAGCTCAGCAAGGTCCTACTCTACCACTCTCGCTAAGAAGGCAAACCCAAACGAACAAGCTCTGTGCCAAGTACTGAGGCTTGCCAAGGATCCCATAAATCCCGTCAATAACCCGAAGGGCTCCTGTCCCAAGTACGCCCCTCCAACAACCACTGCTCAGGGGTGGGCAACTCTGACAATCCCTGTCACAGGGTGGACATGGCGCTACTAGTAGGACACCCTTCTCCAAGCGGGATCTCCACACTTGGCGGAACGACCGTGGTTAGGACTTCCATCTCTCAGTACTCCAAGCAGCAAAGCCAACACGACCCCTAACTCCCGACCAAAGACTAAGTCTAGCCAGGGAATCCATCGATCCCATCGATGTTTCCCCCCCCCCCAGGGTTCCTGTCCAACGTACGTCCCTCCGACAGCCACTGCTCGAGGACTGGGCTACCTCCGACGGTCCCCGACACAGGGTGGGCCAGACGATACCTGTAGGACACCCTTACCCGTGCTGGACACCAGCATGGGGACACAAGTCGGGTAACGGCATCCTCCACTTAGCCTTTGATCACCGAAGTCCATGGTTCAAACCCACCCAGTCTAACCTAGCATGTCTAATGCACAGGAAGCAGGACAGGATATGAATAAGGAAGACAGTAACAAACAACACAGCAGGGGCACACCTTCGGCCCATTTATACTAACCACTCCCGAGGGTCATGACTCCTTCGGTTCACCACAAAGCGGTAAAGGGCATACCGTCAGCCCATTTAATCTACACATCACGAGAGGCAGCACCCTGTCGGTTCAACTACAAAGCAGTAATAACAAGCAATTATGCAGGATAAGAAAAACATAGTAAGCCCCGAGGGCAAAACAGCATTTAAAACAATAAAAGTCCTCCCTGCATCGAAGGAGATCGATCTCATGTAGCAATGAGATCGATCTGCCTCGAGGCTATAGTCACCCGTCCTGGTCACCCCAACGGGATCGATCTCCACCCATATGGAGATCGATCTCATATGTGACGTATGACGCACCGACGCCAGCCGCCAAGAGATCGATCTCCCTCCCAGGGAGATCGCTCTCGCTCGGGCGGGGCGGGCCACCCCAAACGAGATCGATCTCATCCCATGAGATCGATCCGGATGGGTTCGGCGGTGGCCGGACGGCGAGAAATGCCGCCGGAAATCGCAACCAAACCTCACCAAACTAGGTGGGCTGGTAGATCCAAGTACCACGAAGCTACTCAAGGCTTCAAAACCGGAAAACATCAACCACACAAAGAGATCCATTGAAATCAAAACCGGATTCCAAAACCCTTAAAAACAAGCCGGAGTCTTTGAGTAGGATCCCTACCTCCACAGAGCTGCTTCGATCCACGAAGCCTAGCCTAGGATCTTCCTCACGCCGTCACGGTTCCAACGAGCCTTCAAGCTCCAGAAACGGTGGCCGGAGGTGGGAGAACGAAGGAGGAAAGAGGGCTGCCGGAACAGGGGAAGAAAACAGGGCCGGGAGGAAGAAGAAAGAAGAAGCGAAAGAAAGGAAGGAGGAGGGGAAGGGGATAAGGCCGGGGAAAGCCGGCGAAGGCGGGGGAAAGGCGAAGGAGGGGAGCAAAAGTCTCCCCTCCCCTGACAGGGGAAGCGACGGCCATCGCCGTGGCCGTCCTTCGAACTCCACCGCCAACGACTTCCAGGCACAGAGAGATCGATCTGCATGTCACGCCAGATCGATCTGGTTAGCAAGGCCATATCGATCTCCACAAAATGAGATCGATCTCCTTTGCCCAGAAAGGCAACCTTGGGCTGAGACTCAAGCCCAAGCCCAGATCTTCCGATCCCGGCAACTGATGAGAATGCATAATGTTATATTTTTATCCCTTAATATTTAGTCTCCTATGCTTATTTAGTTCCTAAATACACTCATTATTCTTATATTTTGATTTAGGATGCAATTGAAGTCCTTAAGTCGAAAAGAAGCTGAAAAGAGTGCATGGATCAACTTTAAAGATTTATCTGTACCTGCTCATGAAGAACCAGAGGATGTGCCATACATGGTTGGAAAGCTCTTGAAGTCTAGATTCTGGAGAATTTTACGGTTCGTGATTCCGAGTTTCCTAGAGGAAGTTACGGCAATTTCAGTACCGATGCGCAGTCTGAATGGCAGAAAGGAAAATAAGCTGGAAGTCCGAGCGAAGGTTCGATCGATCGGACCTGGCAAAACCGTTACAGAACATGTAGTTTTTGGCTGAACATGGTTCGATCGATCGAACTGTCACTCCTACTGAGCCAGATCGATCCGACTCCTAGAGTTGGATCTATCGGACTCAAAAATAGCCAGAGAAGGTGGATTTTTATGCGTCCGATCGATCCAGCACTTAAAGTTCGATCGATCAGACTTGGGAATTAAAGGGCGACAGAACGTATGCTTTTTAGAGGAACACAGTTCGATCGATCGGACCATCGATCGAACTCGGGAAGAGCCAGAGACGAAGATTTTTACGAAATCGATCGATCCGACTCCCTTATTCCGATCGATCGGGCTCGGGCATGAATAGAAGTTGAAGATTTTAATGAGACCGATCGATCCAGCATCCAAGGTCCGATCGATCGGACTTTCTCAGTGAATTAAATCAACGGTTTAGATCTAATCCGTTGATGGAGAGGCTTTGGGGCTATAAATAGGACTCTTTCTAGGGTTTGAGGGGGGATTCTTGGACACTTTTGGCTGCTCTTTCTCCTCCTTTATATTTTTTCTAGGTTTTATTTTCTTTATTAGAATCTTTTGAGGATTGTTCTCGATGGCCCTGCGTGGCTAAATCTTGATCCTTGGTCGAGGAGACTGAAACCTCGGAATCAATGAGACTGTGAGATCTAATTTATTTTTATTGTTCAGTTTATAGATGAGTATTGAATGTTCTTCTGTGTTTATCTTCATGATTGTCTTGTCTAATTACTAGGAGCGCTACTAGTTTATTATTCATGGCGATCTACTGCTAGGTTGGATATCAAATCCGGAATTGTTTGATCCCTCTAATCTGCGAAGCAACTAGGATCTAATAATTTACTGCTGATCAGATCTTGTTAGATCTTAGGAAGAATATTCAACTAGATTAAATGCAACCGCTTGTGCTTGTGTTGTTTAGCTTCATCGATCTCCCTATTCTTAATGCTGCTACTAGATTAAATCTACAGCGCTTGTCTTAGGTTGTCTAGTAGTTAGGGTTGATTAGATCGCTTGTTTCTAATTAACTATGATCGAGGAGAGATTCGAATTTAATTCGGACGGTGAATATTCATGGTATGAATTGATTGATACTTGCATCTATGATCAGTTGTTGGATTCCGATGGTGGATGTTGACTCAGACCAAGGTTTGTTCTCTTGATTCAACTTGTTTCTTTTATTTAGATTATTTCTTTATTGTTTTTTCCTCACGTTTAAAAACCCCCCTATCTTTGTTCACTAAGCACAAAACTAGACTGAACACTCTTCGTGGGATCGACTCGTACTCGCACTACTACATTTGTTTTGAAGAGTATTGATTTTATTTTTGAGTGCCTGCGACAGCACATCAAATTTTGGTGCCGTTGCCGGGGAGTGATTCTAGTTGATTTTTGTGCTTATAGTGATCTTTATTTTCATCAAAAAAAAAAAAAAAAACTGAGAACCCCTTGGTTATGGACCCGAATTATGATATGCCACCGGGTTACATATGGAATGATGATTTTTCTTTTGGTTATGAACCCGTTTACAATAATGACATATATGGTTTCTCAAACCCGGCCTATGATTCATATTCATATTCTTATAACTCAGATTTTAGAGATCATACCGACCCTAGTTGGCAGTTTCATGGTTTCCCAAACCCGGCCTATGATTCATATTCATATTCTTATAACTCGGATTTTAGAGGTCATACCTACCCAAGTCGGGAGTTTCAAGCAGAAATGCTGGCGATGTTGAAGGAAATGGAAGAAAATATTAATTCCTTAAGAGAATCACGTATTTTTTGGGAGGAAAGATTTTCTAGGGAACGTGAAAAAACTGAGAACCTCTTCATTGCTCAGTCACAAATGCAACAAAAGCCACCAATAATTGACCAAGTTAATGTGAGTCACTCTTTTGATAAAGAAGTTGATAGATATGATTCTATACCTCATGTTTGCAATGATAATACTTGTGATGCTTTTGTTTCTGATGATAATGATATATGTCATAATACTTGTGATTCTTTGTCGGTGCATGAAATTAATGATGATATTTCACTGACTACTGAGGTTGGAGATGCTTCGGGGGAGATTCTACAGAAGGCAGATGAAGAAGTTGTCCAACCATGTCCAGTCGACCGCCGAGAATACCAGGAGTATTTATTCGACGAACCTCCTCCGACTGAAGTTGAAAGCATTCCTGTTACGCCGCGAGGTATATTTCCTGTGACTATCTCATCTTCATTAGTGGTTAAAAAGGAGATGACCTTAGTAGATATTTTCATATCTCAACGGATTTATTATCGATCATGTAATCTTGACATCTTTGACATTCCGAACGACGACATTATTAATAGTTCAATGGATGAGTCGAGTATATTTGAGCATAATGTTGACTCCTTTCTTCCTGATCACCATGATGACATGCATTTTTGTTTGAGAGATCTAGCTATCTTGTTTACTGGTGTTAGTATGGAAAAGCTAAATCTCAGTTTTGAAATATGCCACTTGAGTTCATATGTTAAATTAACCTTGCTAGCAATATTGAGGTTAAATATCCATATTATGGCATCCATTGATTTTGCATACCATCGTGCTAGAGAACGGCCACCGAGGGCACGATTAAAACTTTTTCTATTGTATATAGTAGTTTAGTTTGCTTTATTTACTTTATTGTGTGCTGAGAGTGCTTGAATTATTTTTAGGTTGTGTGCTTGCAAGTTTGCTTTTGTTTTGCTTTGCTTTGCTTTTGCTTTGTAGGTGATCGAGCATTCCCTATCATACCTGAAGAACTCGCCCAGCCACGGTGGTCATGGAAATTCAAAGTTTGGCAACTCCCACAGTATTCAAGGAAGAAACATGAAGTCGAGCCAATGACAATAAACAAAAGCGCTGCTTGGGAGGCAACCCAAGGGGAGTTCGTTCCTTTCTCTTTTTAGTCATTTTTGCTTTTCTTTGCATTCCACCTTACATTGGGGACAATGTCAGTTTCAAGTGTGGGGGAGATCTAGGTTGCATTTGCCATGAGCGAGAACAAGTTAAGCTTAACATATTCATAACATGATTGAATGAGTAATTTTTCGACATAGAATTAATTAGTTGAGTTATTTTCCTTGAGATGGTAGTGACTAAATGAGTAGACAAAAGCCGGTGAGATTTTGAGCCTTTAGACTGACACATTCATATCAGTCTCACTAATTTCTTTCATGAGAGATATTCTTCCATGGATTTGTTTCTCTAGAACTTGCTTTGATTCTATTTGAGGTCACATTGACACATGCAGACATGAACATGATTAAGGCCATTTTTGTTTTAAGCTACATAAGCCAAATAGCCTACCTTGCAATTAATTTTTCCTTTTGCTAAACACCTTTGAGCCTTATTGACTTCATTGTTAACCCATAGTACAAGCCTTAAACCTGAAAAATATTTCCGTTACCCAAGCCATAAAACTAGTGGAGCATTGATCATCATTATGACATGTATGGGTGCAATAGTTCAAGTGTGGGGGTGTTTGGATTTGTGGTATGGCCATGATTGGTGAAGTGGAGTTTATTTTTCATACTCAATTCATGAGTATGTTGTTTCTGAAAAAAAAAAATGAAAAAAAAAGGAAAAGAAAGTGAAGGAGGAAACTGTTTTTCATGTTATAAAATGTGTTTATGAATCCTCCTAATACTCCAAAAAGGGGTATGTCTATGTATGATTTCTACAAAAGGTGGAAGTTGTTGCAAAAGATTGTTCACTATTTCAGTAAAAAGTATTCCTTTGAACAATCTCTTTGCCAAGGTCGTAATGCTATATGGTTCGAGTATGTTAAAGCCAAGTTGAAGAAGTTGTTGAATGGAGTGATTGGTTGTACATGTCTTATTGATGCATTTTTACTCCATTAGTTCCATTGGCTTTTGAGCTACATTCCCAAATATTTCCCACCTTAATCCTGGACCCCATTACAACCTTTTGAAGTCCTTATGATTCGTGTTATACATGTGATTCTAGTGGTGGAGAATGAGAAGATATGCAAGCTTATGGTAGATCATTTTCATTGGAATGAATTTGAGTGAAATACATACCCTTCAAACACATGAGAGTTGAGTGTTAATTTCCGTGAGGGTCTACTTATTTATTTTGCTTCATCTTCAAGTGAAAATGCTTATTGATTGATTTTTAAGTTGTTTAAAAATGTTTGTTCATGATGTGTTATGAATTGTGAAGAGCTTGATTGTTCTTTGTTGATGGTGATGCAACCTTGATTTCTTGAGTAGAGTGAATTTTAGTTTTGCCCGAGGACGAGCAAAAGCTAAGTGTGGGGGAATTTGATGAGAATGCATAATGTTATATTTTTATCCCTTAATATTTAGTCTCCTATGCTTATTTAGTTCCTAAATACACTCATTATTCTTATATTTTGATTTAGGATGCAATTGAAGTCCTTAAGTCGAAAAGAAGCTGAAAAGAGTGCATGGATCAACTTTAAAGATTTATCTGTACCTGTTCATGAAGAACCAGAGGATGTGCCATACATGGTTGGAAAGCTCTTGAAGTCTAGATTCTGGAGAATTTTACGGTTCGTGATTCCGAGTTTCCTAGAGGAAGTTACGGCAATTTCAGTACCGATGCGCAGTCTGAATGGCAGAAAGGAAAATAAGCTGGAAGTCCGAGCGAAGGTTCGATCGATCGGACCTGGCAAAACCGTTACAGAACATGTAGTTTTTGGCTGAACATGGTTCGATCGATCGAACTGTCACTCCTACTGAGCCAGATCGATCCGACTCCTAGAGTTGGATCTATCGGACTCAAAAATAGCCAGAGAAGGTGGATTTTTATGCGTCCGATCGATCCAGCACTTAAAGTTCGATCGATCGGACTTGGGAATTAAAGGGCGACAGAACGTATGCTTTTTAGAGGAACACAGTTCGATCGATCGGACAATCGATCGAACTCGGGAAGAGCCAGAGACGAAGATTTTTACGAAATCGATCGATCCGACTCCCTTATTCCGATCGATCGGGCTCGGGCGTGAATAGAAGTTGAAGATTTTAATGAGACCGATCGATCCAGCATCCAAGGTCCGATCGATCGGACTTTCTCAGTGAATTAAATCAACGGTTTAGATCTAATCCGTTGATGGAGAGGCTTTGGGGCTATAAATAGGACTCTTTCTAGGATTTGAGGGGGGATTCTTGGACACTTTTGGCTGCTCTTTCTCCTCCTTTATATTTTTTCTAGGTTTTATTTTCTTTATTAGAATCTTTTGAGGATTGTTCTCGATGGCCCTGCGTGGCTAAATCTTGATCCTTGATCGAGGAGACTGAAACCTCGGAATCAATGAGACTGTGAGATCTAATTTATTTTTTATTGTTCAGTTTATAGATGAGTATTGAATGTTCTTCTGTGTTTATCTTCATGATTGTCTTGTCTAATTGCTAGGAGCGCTACTAGTTTATTATTCATGGCGATCTACTGCTAGGTTGGATATCAAATCCGGAATTGTTTGATCCCTCTAATCTGCGAAGCAACTAGGATCTAATAATTTACTGCTGATCAGATCTTACTAGATCTTAGGAAGAATATTCAACTAGATTAAATGCAACCGCTTGTGCTTGTGTTGTTTAGCTTCATCGATCTCCCTATTCTTAATGCTGCTACTAGATTAAATCTACAGCGCTTGTCTTAGGTTGTCTAGTAGTTAGGGTTGATTAGATCGCTTGTTTCTAATTAACTATGATCGAGGAGAGATTCGAATTTAATTCGGACGGTGAATATTCATGGTATGAATTGATTGATACTTGCATCTATGATCAGTTGTTGGATTCCGATGGTGGATGTTGACTCAGACCAAGGTTTGTTCTCTTGATTCAACTTGTTTCTTTTATTTAGATTATTTCTTTATTGTTTTTTCCTCACGTTTAAAAACCCCCCTATCTTTGTTCACTAAGCACAAAACTAGACTGAACACTCTTCGTGGGATCGACTCGTACTCGCACTACTACATTTGTTTTGAAGAGTATTGATTTTATTTTTGAGTGCCTGCGACAGCACATCAGGTCCACCTAACCTTTCTAAACAAACACAAGCACCAAACAAGGTTTGTGTATGCACACCCAGTGTGAAACGACCGCCAATGCATAATTTCCCAAATTGCCCTTGAGGTCAACAACAAGCCACGGGAATAGAGGGGCGGGTCCTCACAGAACCAATCCCAGAATAGCAGCCAAACACCTTCTTTATCATAGGATTCCTATCTCAGAATAAAGTGGGATTCCCATCCTATGATAAAGTAGAATTCCTGTCCCGGGTTCCTGCGTCCTTATCCCAGGATTCAAGCAGACATCGCAATAAAATTCGCATTATAATATTAATGAAACGAGAAAATATTATTAATTAAATTATATGCATTATCATATTATATGTATTATCATATTATTAAGTAATTGATTAAAGCCAAGGTGAATATTATATGAATTATCATAAAATTAATTAAACTACCAATATGTCCCATAAAATTTCAAAAGTGGAATTTACTTATTTTAATAATATATATTAAAATAATATTATTATATTCATATAAATGAGTCCGCATGGGGATGCATTGATGTGTATGACCATACCACGTCACCATGCTATGCCATGTGGTGATGCGATCTCGTGTCCGGCCATAGGTGGAGGCCACAGTTACGTCGTGAGCGGCCACGGCGCTGGCAAGAACGACGTCAAGACTGTCGAGGCATAAGACCCGGTGGAGGACGGGTGGAGATCGATGCCAACGATGGCGGAGGAGCGGGCGTCTGCCGGAGATGGCAAATAATCGGGTGTTGATATGAGAGGGATTCACCACTGGATGCGTCAAACAAGACAGGTGGGATGGCAATATTATACTTTATTATTATATATTCATGTTGATTATGTCAAATATGTTATTCAGAAGTTAAGGTGAACATATGCATCATAATATGAATAAAACGTGAAAATATTATTAATTAAATTATATGTTTTATCATATTATATGTATTATCATATTATTAAGTAATTTATTAAAGCCAAGGTGAATATTATATGCATTATCATATTATTAATTAAACTATAAATATGTCCTATAAAAAATTCAAAAGTGGAATTTACTTTCTACCTTACTAATCCCTGAATAACTTTTATCTCCCAACTTATCCCAATATATTAATTTATATCTTCTTTAAAGTCAGAATAGACTATTCCACAACTAAACTACTTAAA
>CAWUCF010000126.1:0-21710 GCA_963920575.1 Narthecium ossifragum | reverse complement strand
GGGGTGTAGGTACGTAGATGCTTCTCCTAATTAACCTGGCTGGAGGCATAACTGGCATGGGTGTGCTGTGTGCGTTGATGAGGATGGTGACATTGTTTGGTCCGCGTCTCGGGTGGTGGAGACTGGAGACGTTTGCTCAAGACGCTGTGATCTTGGGTGAGTTAGGTAGGGGCTATTAAGTTAGCCATTCAGGAGGTGGTGCGCCGCGGAGTGTCATCGCTTTGGGTGGAGAGTGACTCGGCAGCAGCTATTGGCCTAATCAATGGTTATGGTTCAGGGTGCTTCTCATATCTTGCCGGTGCTACTGTGCTACATGATCTATATATATGGTGGGAGGGATCAGGGATGGTCGTAAATGTTCAACAGTTTGGTATTAGTTTCATTAGTCAGGCTCGACTGGTAGATGCATGCTTTTGTAACTGGGCTTTAATTCCTATGTTGAAGGTGCCGGTGATTAGCTGGTTGTGATCACCTATACTTTATAGGTTAATATCAGACTGTGGGAACTCTTTCAAATCAATAAATAATCCACCAAGTGTATAGAAAAAAGATGCTAGCTAGAGATATGGATAATGAGATAGATATGCTTCTTGAAGGAACACTAGCTGTTTGAGTGAGGAATATATTCAAGTACATTGTTTTTGGCCTCTCCTAGTCCTAGATTGTGTTACTGTACTTGATACTATGCAAGAAGAGTGACTGAACCCTTCTTCCATGCCTTTTTTTAAGCCGTACCTGCATGCCTGTTTCCGCTCTCTTTATTAGTGGGCACTCTCCTCTTTTATAGAAGCTTTTCCAGCACAAATTGTTCTTTTGTGCTGTTGTTGGGTGGTAGATAAAGTGGGCAGGCTCTTCTCTCTTGTACTTATTTTGTTTTGACTGGCAAATGGGGACTTCGATCTCCCTCAAGATCCACTTTTCTAGCTCATGGCAATAAAATGTTGGAATAACCACAAATTATTAGAATGTTGGGCTAGCTAACATCAGCTTTCCTATCATCTTAAGTTTTTGCAGGAAAAAAACTTTGTTGGCATCGCTGATTTGATCTCAGCACTGCTGATTATGATACTGCTGCAATTAATGAGCAAATCAGACATTGGTGGTCTCTGAGAAAGTTTCAGCGGCAGTGTTAGCTAGTCTGCATGCCTCTTTTAGGTGCTGAAACTTTCCATTTCTTTTCCTTCTTTTCGCCTTTTCTTGCAGATCTCTTGCATTTCTTTCATGATCCACTCCCTGTGACCACCACCACCACCACCACCATCACCGCCACAGCCATTTCTGTCTCCCAATCCCATGGCACCACTAGGCCATGGGGACCTCTCTTCTTTTGTATGCGTTCTTCTGTGTCCTTATCTTTGCACTCAATTCTTTTGCTTGAATTGTGACGTGTATATGTATGTAACATTGGTTTTCATCTTAATTAAGTGATTTATTTAGGATTTTGCCACGTGCCATGTACACTACACATGCCCTCTAATCGGTAGTGAGAAACCAATTAATTGATTTATTCCATCGGTATTGTTCTACCGATGGACTAGATCAACCAATCGGTATCTCACTACCAATTCGATCATTGATACATTCAATCGATAGAATATACCGATTGATTGATCTAGTCCATTGGTATTGTTTTTTAACTGATGGACTAGAGCAACCAATCGGTATCTCACTGCCGATTCAAGGGCATGTATAATGTACATGCTCTCCATGTACACAAATCACGACTCTTCCTCGTAAGAATCTTATATGTGGATTCGATAGTTTGTTAGAAAGTCAAGAGAACATGGCATTTAATTAGTCATTGATTTGTTGTAGCTAATGATTGTTGCTTAATCTCATATGCTTCAATCAATCTTTACATCCAATGGAACCAAGAAACATCACTGAGAACAGAGATTAGAGACAGCTCTCATCCTTTCAACAAATCGCATCCTGGCCCGCGGCGGTCCGGCTCTCGGCCTCGTGTCTCCGGCGAGGACTAGAGTTGCAGGGCTCTTCTGGAGCTCTGAGTGCAGTCATGGCGTGGAGCTTCTTTTTGAGATCAGAGGCCTCTTCTTTAAGCTCGGCATTCTCGCGGAGGATCCGGTCTCGGCTCTCCATTACTTGATTCAGGTCGTCCATCAGCCGGTTGCTCATCGTCCGGAGACCGGCGACCTGCGAGTGGAGCTCCTCCAGCTGCCTCTGCTTCCTCATGCGCGATCGCCGGGCGGATTCTCTGTTTGATATCATCCTCCTCCTCCTCCTCTCGTCGGCCATGCTCCACCGCAGCTCATTGGACTCGTTGGAGGTCGAGTTACTGAACTCACTGGCTACAGGCGTCATCTGAATGTTTGGTGCAGGCCAAGGTTGCAAGAATGTGGTGATGTAAGGGAAGGAAGGGATGTTGGTGGTGGTGGATTTGATTATGTTGAGGTGATCCCTGAACATGGCCGGAGTGGCGGTCGGTGGCCAGCACCGGAGGCTGGCGGCTTCGCCGGATTGCATGGCTGGAGATTTGGAAGAGAAGGCTTTGCGTTGTTTGCTGGAGAGTTTAGAGTTGAGGGGAGGGAAACAAGAAGAGTCATAGGATTTTATACTGAGAAGAGAACAAATTACACATGCATGTATGGATGCATGTAACCATGCCATGTGATCACATTGGTGCACACGTGTCACCCTGTGGATGTATGTCTTCATGCGTGCATGTGTCATGGATGCATGTATGGAAGGAAGTAATGTGGGAAGTGAAGGAAATTAAGGAATAGATGTAAGGACTAAAAAAGAGTCATGAGAGTGATATGAAGAAAATTATAGTGAAGATTTAAAAAAGCTTAATGTGGCTTCTTTGAGGCAAGAGAGGTTGCTCTTGATCAGAAATGACCCAATTCCAATCTCAATTTTGCTTTTGCTGATTTCAGCAAGACTAAGAAAGTTTATTTTCCCTGCATGAAAGCCAATCGGTCAAGATTGTATGGTTATTGCCCCAACCCAACCATGATTTGATGCTTCAGTTGTTTGGTATGCGGTTAAGAGGGGCTCATTATAAAGTATTCAAAAATATTCATATTAAGCCGATGTTTAGTATGCGGTTAACGGGGTGACCATTATCCCCATTTCTATACGTAAATATAAAAAATAATTATTATTATTTTATCCTAATTTTATCTATTATTATCACTATTATTTTATTTTTTTCTATTCTCATTAAATAACTCTATTTTTCCTATCCACAAAATCCCTTGACCCACTCTTCCTATGCCCCCCAACCCCACCAAACATGGGCTAATCCGTCTATTCTCATACTTATCATTACCACTTTAACGCGAGGAGTCCGCTATTTTCGCTGGAATATCGTACAGAAGCTGATATATACTATCCAAAAGCAAAAGAAAACCTCAAACCCAGAAATCTTATATCATCTATATATGATAGTAACAGTAGATGCAAATGGACAACTAGTTTAGTGGCTCCATCATAGGTCCTTTTGTGATGATCTACCAATAGAAAGAGAGAGAGAGAGAGAGAGAGAGAAAGAGGGGCTCAAGTTTAATTGTAGTAGGTACCATCGGTTGTACCTGAGCCTGTTATTACTTTGTAGTCCCCCACTCACCTCCACTATCCACCTCACAAAACATTTCATTTTCTGGCAATTTGCTCTGATATCTTGAAGCTTCTGTATTATTGGATAGCCCTCCATCCATCCAATTCAGTACCTTCTCCTCAAAACCAAGCTATAATTTTTCAAAAAAAGACCCATATAAATTTCTCTAAGAAAACAATTATGAGAAAATATTGGTACCGATTAAGAACAATTGTTAGCAAGCAATTATTAAGAGAAGATGAAGCTAGTTTACTTGCGTAACCGTGGCAGGCCGCAGCCCCACTTAGATTAGAGCTAATCCAAATTATGAGTTTTTAATCATCTGAGGTTATGGGTCTTGTCTTCTTCTTGTTGATGACATTAAGATATGAGCATGCATCGCAATCCTTCGCCAATCCATTCATTGGTGCTTGCTTTCTTTACAAGGCTATGCTCTCATTCATGTCTTTGTTCCACTTTTAAATGCTTTAGTGCTTCTTAAGAGGGGTGATGCAAACTTGCACGCATGGATTAAAGACATGCTTACGTACCAATAATTAATAAAGATTGGTCTTGATCCATCCACTATCTTTATGGATAATAAAGCTGATTAGGCGACTAAACAAATCAAATTTTCTTTTCAATAATCACTTTCTCGAAGCATTGTGGTTAAACAATTTGAGACGTCTTCGTCTTCATCGTCGTCATCATTCCTGCAGTTGCATTTATGCGACGGGCAGAGTTTCTATTACAATACAATTATATTTAATTTTATAGTGAGGTTTACGTGTCGTGTTTAATTAGTACGCAACCATGTCTGAGAGTCAGGAGGTACGTATTATATTAATTCCAACTCTCCTAAAACTCTTCTTCCTCCTCTCTCTCATATCAATTTAAAGAATGTGGTTCTCTTGAGATTCCGCCTGGTCATGGCCAGAGGGATTAGGGCAGTGAGCAATGGCTTGGGAATTGGGTGATGATTCACCCGGCTCTGCATGCATGATTGCGTGCATGAGATGACGTTTTCTTTTCTTCTTGTGTGTGTTTTTTTTTAAAAAAGGATAGTGCCTAGCTTTCCTCCTAGACTGAATCTTTGACTCCTCCTTTTCTTGATTATGATTTGATTATATGTCTCCATGTCGAAATTTATGTTCATGCGATCATGATTTATGGGAATTTTTTTTTTTTTTTTTGATATGTTGCTTTTATGCGTGTGAGTGACGCCCAATTGAGATATGCCCTCTTGGGTGACGGAGAGCACGTATATACACAGAGAGCTCATTATAAAAATACTAATGTGAGACATGTACCCCTAATAAGATTGAAAACATTTTTATTATTATACGTAAACTCATCAACCCTTAATCTCTTATAAGGTTGATACCCCCGGCCTAAACCAGAGAGTGAAAGGCACAGTTAAAAGAAGAAGAAGAAGCTGCTGAGACAAAATATATAGCGTGCTCTCATGGGATGGAAACTCTCACCAGCCCCCAAAAATACATGCCTGCCATACATGAGTCATCTTGTAGACATTTTACCAACACATAGACATCAATAATAGATTTTTACACTCCATGTTTGCTTGCTTCTTGTGCTCTAATAAGCAGTGAGAGCTCGTTCCACGTGGGAACGTTTCCATGCTTGACTACAAAATGATGGGGTTGAGTGAAAGATTTGAGTCAAAGGGAGCGCTTTGGGCATGCGTCTTCCATGCCTTGGAATCCATGAAGCATTATGTCAAAGCTTTGACTGGATTAAAAACGATGACTTGGTAGATCCGTCACAGACAACTAAATTGTTCATTATGGAGGTCAGAAATGTGCTGTGAGAGATCCATCTCACTTGCCAACATTGCTTCATAAGAACAATGTTTTTTGGTGGTTTAAGGACATGTGGAAAAACTTTTTTTTTTTTTTTTTTTTGTGGTGGTTTAGATCAATTTGCAAGGATTTTATACACTACATTGAGAGCATCAAGATTGGTGTGGTTGTTTGGGTGTAACATCATATGCCTAATAACTTGATCGCAGACCGCATTATTAGGCACTGCAGAGTTATGTTATCAAGCTTTGTGTGGAACCCTGGAGATGGTGTCTGGTCATTTTCTGGGTGATTGTGACCTATTGTAACCTTGTTCCCAAGCCTCTTGGCTTATTTCATTAAAAAAAAAAAACATCATATGCCTAATGTAGCTGTATTTGTTGTGAAAGAGGACTTCCAATGCAACTGATGTTAGCTGCATCGCATGATATGACTAAATTAGTTGTATCATCATGATGTATTTATTGTGAAAGAGGACTACTGATGCAACATGACGTCAGTTGGCATCGCGTGATATGACCAAATTAGCTACATTAACATGATGTAGCATATAACCCAAGCATGATAGTACACATATTCTCACTCAATTTTGCTAGCGCCAGGGCCCTTGCAAGGCCCTAGCAAGGCCCTGGCCACGTGTCTCCAGCTGATTTCGCCACATGCCCGTTTAGCCAGCATACAGATGGGTGAAAATTTTGATTTGGCGCTAACCATTCAAAATCACGAGCGCCAAATCAAAATCAAGAGCAGAGCTTGACTCTGTCTCTCCTCCCCCACAACCCCCCTCCCCGGCCTGTCGCAACTCTCTCTCTCCCGGCGTCGGCGTCACCAGATCGGGGTTTTGGGACCCTCTCTCTCTACGGCTTGTGACCTGTCCACGCCGCTGCCCGACCTCACCGCCTCTCTCCGGCGCCGACAAAATGGATAGCCATTCCGATGCCCTCTCCACCCTCGAGCGCCGTCGCCCATACAGATCGATTCAAAGAGCTCTGTCTTCTCTCTTTCTCGGCCTCTCGAAGCCCTCTCCACCCTCCTCTCTCCCGGCCTCCCGAAGCCCTCTCCACCCTCGAGCGCCGTCGCCCTCTCCACCCTCGCAGCTCCACGACTGCCGGCGATCCAGTCTCTCCCGGCCTCCCGAAGCCCTCTCCACCCTCGAGCCCCATAGTGGAGCTTCTTATGATAGATCAGGCCCCTTGCTCTGATGCTTTATAGTCCTGATTCTTGCCATCTTGCTACAGGAGGTTTCTTGTCATTTAAACCAAGCATTCCCAAGAGTCTGTTGCTGGATGGTGCACATACAGTTGAATCTCACTTCTCATTAGTCAATTACCAAGTAAGTTCAAATGATGTTTTGGTTTATTTGCATCACATCAACTGTTGGCAGTAGTTATATCTGTAATTAAGTTGAGTGGCCCGAGTAACTAATCTCGTTGACTTCTCAGTTGAAGAATATAAGGACTGCGCTCGCTATTGCTTCATTGTTGAACAGAACATTGGTAGGTGCATTGTCCTTCTGATCACTTGTTAACTGCTCTATATATTGGCATTTTTTTTTATCTAAAACTATAGTTCCTATACGCTAGTAATGAGTTGTTCATTTTTGAGTATTGGAGTTCGATTTTCACATGCATAAGAGAGGCTTCTAGTTTCATCTGGCTTTTGCCAAAGTGGTTAAGGTTGCTGAGTTTGTTGATGCACAACTTATTCTTCTTGTCGAAATTTACCTTATTTCTCTTGCAGCATTTACACACTTGCAATGGAGCTCCTCGTTGATGAATCTACATAGTTTAAAATTCCCAGTAGTTTTGCCCTTTTTTGCATCTCTTACTGCTCCAAATCTTTTGTCCTATCAAGATATTTCCTTTATCAAAACGAGTTATTTGTACATCAATATTATAATCTTCTTCAACTTATTCAGAAAGTCTTCTCCATTTTGAACCTCTTCATTGTTTTCTTCAGTTGCTTCAGGTGAAGTTTTCTTCATCACTTTGTGCATGGATAAAACTAATTGACAACCATCCTATTCAGAATTTCTTTGAGTTTGAGTCTTTGTGGTTCAATGAGATGGCAAAGGTCCCGTTTATCCCAGAAACTTGTGTATGTGCTGGTAGTTAGAGATTCACTGATATTAGTAGAATTTATCATGTGTCATCTTTTGTTGTATGAAGTCAAGATGTTTTTCCCTATTTCAACTTGTAAAAGGATTTGATGCTGTAGCACTTTAGAACTTCTGAGGATAGCTGATGATCCTCTGTTAGTTCTTGTGCAGTCATATAATTTGTCAAATTACCTAGTTCTGCAGTGGGTATTGAACTCCATTACCTGACTTTTCTTTAATCTTTATTCTCAGGTAATGCCTCCATTGTGGTGCAGGTTTGATCGAATGTGGTTTGGACATCCTGGTACACTGGAAGGGACGATAACCAGGCAGCCTTTTCTATGCCCCATGGACCACGTCTTTGAGGTATTGTCATTAGAATAATTTCGAAGTGTCTTCCTCGTTTCAGGCTTTTAATGCAGGGTTGTGACTTGGGTTTGTGACGTCTTCTTGCTATAGTTGGGGATGGTGGTATTGAGGATGTCATCTTTGAAAATTTGATTTATTGTTGTTTGTTCTAAAATACAAACTTCTATCTGAATTCTCACTAGTGGCCTTTGGTACCCACATGTGATGTGAGTGCATCAATAGATGTTGTTCTCCACTGTTTGATGTTTGGACGATGTATATGACGATGCATTAGAGTGCACCCTTTTGTGCATCACTAGGCATCCATGTATCCATTCATGCACTCATGAGCTATAGCGGATCAAGGTGTATATGTATCACTCAGCACACAGCGTCACCAGATTTAGTTCTGCAAGCTTCACTATTGCGTTCCGTGGGTCAATCTTAATGCAAAAATGACTGACTTAGTTGCATAAGTTAAAGCATTTCTTCTCTTGAAGCTGAATGGAGCAAGAAATAAAAATGTTACCAGACTGAGAAGAGAAGATAGTACCGTTATTGCTACCTCATTTCAGATTTTGCCTTGTAGACTATTTTTTCCCCTTTATCTGACTTTGACATCTTGTCTTGTAACATTAAGGAGTTCTGCTATGCAGGTGAACGTTATGCTGAGTGATCTGCCTGAAGCTGAATTTGGGCCAAAAATTGAGTTCCGAGAGTGCTCCTTCAGAACCCATTACTGCCAGAACAGGTTATATGATGCTGCTATCTTTCAACCGAAATGCATCCCCTCGTCCGCATTTTGATGAGAGAAGCAAACTAACCATTTCCATGGCTTCAGGTTAAGAGGTCATTTCTTAGAGTTCAACTCTGCGATGAACAAGTAACAAAGTGCCATGGAGACAATGCAACAATTCAACAAGGAGTACTCAAATTTCCTAAGCACAGCAGCCAGGAAAAGGTTTTCTTCTTATCCTTACATTTTGATGCGGGTTTAATGATATTAAGGAAGGATTAGAAGTGAGAAATAACTAAGAGGTTTCTTTCACTGATGTAACTCAGAAATAAGTTATCACTATATTGAAGTATCTAATGATCTACTTGTTGCTTTATCCAGATAGCTGTGTGCGTAGAATTGCTACCAGTTTCGGGGGTACCACATGGATCTCTAGTGGCCGGTGTTTCGGTTCTTCGACATGGTCTCTTTGTGACTAAGCCTCGGCTCTGTGTCAAACCACTAGTTTCAGATTCAAAGGCGACAAAGAGGAGAGGATGAAGAGATTATTCTCCTGCAAAGTTCTATTCCCATGTAAAAATAGGCACATTGAGTTCTACTCCTGTGTGCTCAGATAAAATTTCATGGCTGTATTTATTGTTGCATGTGCACAGAGTCATCGAATCACAGGACTCGTTTGCTCACATTGTACAGTCACCTATGACTGCTTTCAAACAATTAATGTGAATGAAACTCATGTTGTGAATAAGACATTTTGCTCATCATGATCAGTGTCTTTTGTGTACCAAGAAGATGGATATTAATTTGAATTCATTCTTTCTCTGTGGTCACTGACAGCTAGACTGGGGCAATTAATTTGAATTCAAACAATTAATTTGGGATGCACTGATGATCTATTATTGATAGTAAGACTATTATTGAGTCCCGGAAGCTCTGGCTTTTAAATTTGAATTCATTCTTTATTGAGTCCCGGAAGCTCTGGCTTTTCAAACAATTAATTTGAATTCATTCTTTCTTGATAGTAAGACTATTATTGAGTCCCGGAAGCTCTGGCTTTTAAATTTGGGATGCACTGATGATCTATTAGAGGCAACTTTGCTGTTTTCCAAATAATGGAGCTGAAATGGGCTCCTTTTTTTAAGCCCCTGGGATGCATCAACTCATCTATGATGTCTTTCTAAAGGTAGTGACAAAAAATTTGTTTTAGGATCATCAATTTTGCTATGCTCAGGGTTTGTATTGACTGACCCGCTATCAAAATTACAAGGTTGTTGCCAAAAAAAGTACAAACTTATAGTTCATTCAGAAAAGATACAACACAGATCTTATCAATTATTCTATGTCACTCTTACATACAAGCTTGACTGGCTCAAAATTACAAGGTTTTTCTCCTTTTCAGCATGACATCCAGCTTTTTCACCTCCATCTTACAAACTTCAAGTTCAGTTAAAGCTTCGGCCTCTTTTGCTTTGCATTTTTTCCATTTCAACCTCCATTTTCTGAATCTCTGCTCTTGGATCATTGATCAATCTCTTCATTCTTTGATTATTTGCCATGAGATCCTCAATCACTGCCTCCATTTCCAAATTACTTGCTCTGAGAGCATTGATCACCTTTTCCCACGTTCACAAATCGCAGGATCATACCAGTTGAAGAAATCGCACCGCCCCTGATGATGCATAACCATTAACCAATGCTCCAAACACAAAAGCATAAAAAAAACAAAAAAAAAGTGCATAAACGTATTTATTTCTAGACCTTATAAAGAATAATCACCAAAAAGGTCAGTAACAACTCTAACACAACAAATTTCCACACCATCTCCACAGTAGTCTTGGTGTGATTAAACTATATGTGAAATGAAGAACTCCTAGGGAATTCAGATTTCATCTAGAATAAAGAACTGACACTTGATTTTGTGATAAAAAGTTTGCGTATGCTACACAGAGATCTCTCAGGCAATCCAAACACATACCAGGCTGTAAATGCCAGTTTGCCTGCATCCACTATTCAACTCCATATTTACATGCTTAATTTAATTAAGGCTGATGCTCTTGCGTGCCAAGGAAGCAATTCTAAAAGAAGTTATGATTTACAACTATATAGGACAATTGAAGGACTAAATATTGAGGATATCAAGTGGAGAAAGCAATAATTTGTCCTCTGATTTGGGGCTACTACAGGTAAGAAGTTCATCACTACGTACTATTTGATACAAGATACTGAGAAGTCCACTACATTTGTCAACTTTAATGCATCCTTATCAAAAATTCGATAATGGCTCGTACTGTTGTCTTGCAAGTTACTGACCAAATTTAATTACGTATATATGTATAAAACTGGTCATACCAAGTGAGAGCATCAGAACACAGTTGATGGATGTGGATAAATTGGCAGAAGAGAAATTGGATGATCTTGTAGACAGCTATCTAAAAGATTGACATAAGCATAGGAAGTTTAACATACCTTGCAGCGGGGATAGAGTCGACAGTTGCGGCGAGGTGGGAGAGGCGATGGCTGCGGTGGGGGGAGAGAGACGATGGAGGCGCCGAGGGGGGAACGGCTGCGGCAAGGGGAGAGAGGCGAGCGCCGCGGCGGAGGGGGAGAGGCGATGGAGGTGGCGAGGGGGGAATGGCTGCGGCGAGGGGGGAGAGGCGAGGGCTGCGGCGGGGGGAGAGAGCATCGGGATGGCTATCCATTTTGTCGGCGCCGGAGAGAGGCGGTGAGGTCGGGCAGCGGTGTGGATAGGTCACAAGCCGTAGAGAGAGAGGGTCCCAAAACCCCGATCTGGTGACGCCGACGCTGGAGAGAGAGAGTTGCGAGAGGCCGGGGAGGGGGGTTGTGGGGGAGGAGAGACGAGTCAAGCTCTGCTCTTGATTTTGATTTGGCGCTCGTGATTTTGAATGGTTAGCGCCAAATCAAAATTTTCACCCATCTGTATGCTGGCTAAACGGGCATGTGACGAAATCAGCTGGAGACACGTGGCCAGGGCCTTGCTAGGGCCTTGCAAGGGCCCTGGCGCTAGCAAAATTGTATTCCAAGACTAGAAAGATTAGCTTCTACTCTTTTCTTCTTCATCTCTCTGTCTCTCTCTCTGTTTCTTTTCCCTTCACTGATCCTATGAAACTATGAATGACATTATATGTGTTTAAGTGCATAAATTAAAGTATTTGGCAATAAACATGTTTGAGGTCGCAAGCTTTTGATTTCTTGGTAGGTTTTGATCGCCGACGAAGGTGGATCGGAAGGAGTTGATCATGATCAGCATGAGGAGGGGAAGTGGATGAAAGCTCATGCAGATTACATCTACACTCAGGATGTTCAGCATCCATGACAAAGCCTATCCTTAAAAATTTTCCTTCTCTTATTCATTTCTCTCTCTATATATATGTTTATAAGAGAAGAAATGCGAGTTCAAATTTTTAGGACAATTAGAACAATGCCTTTTACTAAAGTATCTCCCCTGTTAACTAGCTTCAGCAAAAATTAAATACTTTTACTTTGATGTTCTTTATATATACCAGATTATTTAGGTGGAAAATTAATAGCTAATATATCATTATTTAGGTGGAAAATTGGAGAAGAAAAAAAAACCAAGAAATAAATCGTGGGGCAGCTAGGGGCTACTCAAGTGGTTGGCTTATTTATTTATTTAATAAAAGTTTTTGGGAGGGAAGGTACTCAAGTGGTTGTTAGGAGTTGGAGTACCTTACTCAAGTAAGCAAGCTACTCCATCCATGCCTCAATACAATGCCAATTGGGAAAGCTCATCACTACCACAAACCTCCACCACCCTATCCATCTCTCTCTCTCTCTCTCTCTCTCTCTCTCTCTCTCTCTATAGAACCATGCAAGCCCAAGGTATCATCACCCTCTACAGCTCCTCCTGGACCTCCCTCCCTTTCTCTTCCCGCCACACTCCTCCCACCACCACCACGTTCAAACCAGTGGTACTGCCTGCAGCCTCCGCCGCCTTCTCCATCTCCGACGCCGACCTCGCCTCCCGGGGCTTCCGCATCCACCGCACCCACGCCGACCTCGACCTCGACGCGCTCAACACCGTCTTCGCCCGCGTCGGCTTCCCCCGGCGCGAGCCCGCCAAGATACTCCACGCCCTCCAGCACACGCACGCGCTGATCTGGCTGGAGGACGCGAGGCGGCTCGGCGCCGCCACCACCGGAGAGCCGGTGGCGTTCGCCAGGGCCACCGGGGACGGGGTGTTCAATGCGGTGGTCTGGGACGTCGTGGTCGACCCCTCGTTCCAGGGGATCGGCTTGGGACGTGCTCTCATGGAGAGGCTCCTCGACGACCTCCTCTCCGCCGGCATCACCAACATCGCGCTCTACGCCGAGCCGAGGGTCATCGGATTCTACCGGCCTCTCGGCTTCGCCGCAGACCCTGATGGGATCAAGGGGATGGTGTACTCACTCAAGAAGAAGCAGCAGCAGCAGCAGAAGAAGAGAGGATAACATCAGAGGATTAATCAATCATCAGCGTTTTAATAAACATATATGTCAAAATGTAGAATGATAAAAAGTCAGAAGAACATATCTTTTTAGCATCTCCTGGGCTACTTTTGGATAAATTTCATCCAAGAATTCCATACCATATAGCCAGCCATTCATTCATTCAAGTTAGTTTTGTATGCAATACCAAGCAAAAGAAGACGAATTATCCAGATATCTAAGTTAAGGAAGCAATCTTGTAGTCTCTCAAAACACCCTGCTCACATGCTAAACTGTGTTTATCTGACATCACTAGCATTTCATATCTGAACCAAATACATCAAAGAATGATATGAAAACAGAGATCCTTTATTTAGCAGCAACATGGAAAACAAACAAACTCAGATAGCATGCTCACGAGAAACACAAGCACTGGAGTTTGTTGATTACAAAAATCAAATGCTCACGTAAGTCTCGGATGCGATGCCGCAGAAAGAGTTCAATAGGTAGGACCAGTACTGTCAAGAAACATGGTCTGTAGGAAAGTAAATACGATGGGAAGAGGCAGATGATCACTCCTCCCAGTTCAAAATACTATTAGCGCCTAGCAAGAAACATACTGTGCAGAGATAGATAGCACATTATGATGGAAATAAGAGACTCATAAATTACTCATCTTCGGACTCTGACTCAGCACTCTGAAGCCACTCGACCAATGGCTTGACATTTTTCCAGATCTGGGAGCTCTTGTTAGCTCCAGCCAGGCCTTGCTCATACCACTGCACGATGAATTCCTCTTCCAGCACATCCCTGTCATACAGTGTCTTGGCAGCCAGCGCTACCTCCTTCACTGTGTCACCATTGGTTAACATGCAGAAGCTTTCAATTGCACGGAGCAGAAGCATCTGCGATCCCTCATCTTTCACTGCAGCAGCGAGGTAGTTCATTTTCTTGCTCACCTCTTTGGCAAATCCTTTCCCAACACCCTCGAAGAGAGCCTTGACAAGAGCATTCATCACTTCCTGAGCAGGATCAGTCAGTGACTGAAGAAAAGAACCAAGCTCACCAGGTTTGCATCCCTCCTTCAACTTACTTTTGATCTCGGTAAGCAGCTTAACATCCGTGCTGGACTTCTCAATCACACCTGCAGTTTCAGTTTCATTAGACAACACATCATCTTTTTTTCCTTGTTTTGGCTTCTCTTCCTGCTTTGTCTCGGTGACAGTTGAAAGCATGACCATTTCTGCGGTAACAGCATTAAGCTGTTCTTGGATACGCTTGCGAGCTGCTTCCAGAGATGTGTCCGTCTGCCACTGGACATCATCATCACCATCAGCCTCATCATCCTCACCCTGGCTGCCAGCAGGTGAAGAGTGCTCTTCATCAGAAACAGCAGCTTTTTTCTTAGTTGTGACGGTTTTCAGATCTGGCCCATCCTTTGCTTCCACGGTAACTTTCTTCTTCGTCTCTTTCTTTATCTTCTTCTGCTCCTCATCAGCAGCCTCCCCTTCCTTCAGCCTTTCTTTCTCAGCACGCCTCATTGCCTTCTTATCTTTCGATCCCTTCTTCTGCTCCGGTGGATTCTTGAGAATAAAACTCGTGAGCTTATCCCTCATATCGACACCTGAGAGGAACCCACAAGCAGCACATTTAAGGGTTATCATCTGGGTCTTCGAGATGAGTATCTCAGTCTCAGGATTCCCACACCCATAGCATTGCACAAACTTTTTTATGAAGGTCTCCAGCAGCCCTGCTAGTTTGGCAGTCTCATGTGCCCCATTGACCAGTGAAACACCAGTCTTCTCTTCAAATTTAGACTGTGCTCCAAGCTCGCACCCAAAGTATTTGGTGGTGTAGGAGGCAGGCCTGGCAAGAGCCTTCGCAATATCCACCATGTTCACAATGTTGGTCTTGATGCCATTCCCCCGGCCTTCAATTTTGGTTATCATTCTGGGCATCTTGTATCTATAGAAGGCATCATCGCTGTTCGAAGCACCTATGTTCTGCAAAGCCATTTTGGCCAGGAAAGTAGAAGCTTCTACTTATATGAGGTCAGATGGAGCAAAAATCGGAGGGATAGATGGAAGAAGACGCAACAGATGACCAAATGCGTTTTTCTTCAGGAGGTTGCATCCAGCTGCAACCTTCAATTAGAGTGAAATCCGGAAGAGTGCCAAGATACATACAGCTAACTCTTTGGGAATACTTTTTCTTGAATGCAGGGCAGTATTTTCCAAGCAACCCAATTGATCCCAAGTAAAGAGAATCTTGTCCAGACATAAAAGAACCGGAACACTTAACTCCCTCCACTTTGACAAGCACACAAGATCAAATGTAAGGCTGTTATCTTCTCGAACAGACCTGCATATTGATTTGATAAAGGATAAAGACGTATGAACAATTTTTAAGGTGTGGCACTATAAAGAGAAAGAAAGCAAAAAAAAGACAAATTAAAACGGGGATTTTCTACCTATATCATATAAAGAATGCAAAACAATCATCGTTGATTAACTTTCATACCTATAGTAATCTGACGTTCAAGAGGACATAATGATATAACGATGCAGATAATAGAATCTCACAGGGAGATTAAATCAAAACACATGCACCACTCTCAATGTATTGAATCAGAAGACGAAACCATTATGAGGTAAAGCCACAACCATAAAACAAAACCATACTGAAAGCCATTCAGCTATCAAAATCAGAAGCACCGACACAGACACGCTGTCGGACACGACATGGCAGGGACACGCAGAAAAACACGTGTAGAATTTGATGTACATATAACATGTACATGACATTTCATTCAAACATAGTGGAAACATCAAATAAGAACTCAATATAGCAGCCACCTGCATCCTCCATGAACCCCCTTTCCATCAAAACCCGATCCGTCTTCTAAAACCGGTCCCACAATGGAAAGATAAGTAAGAAACGTGTCCCTAACTTTGTCGTAGCATGTCCTTTCTACGTCCGAAATTAAAAAGAAAGAAAAAAATAGGACACATTAGGGACCGTGCCCGACACGAGTCCCCAACATGTCCAACACGTGTTCGCGTCCGTGTCGGACTCGTAAGTCTCCAGCACTTTTCGGTGCTTCTTAGATCAAAACAGCCTCAGCTCTATTTTCAGACTACCAACAGGATGCGCTAACCCTTCCCCATCACACATCAATACACTTTAGAATGACCATAATTATCACCATCTAATATTTCAGATAGGGTCATATCTTATGAGTCACTCTTTCCTACCCGGCCGTTTATGCCTAGCCTGTACAGTTGCATACCTTATTTTAACCAGATCACTCCTATCTTTGTCAAAAATGCCTCAAAATCTTATCTCCGAATAGTTTACATGCTCAAAGAATCTACATAAGACAACATTCTAAAGCATCAAACCAAGACATTGCCAAAAAAATTCCATTGGACATCAATGGCATGAGTCAAACCCATAACAAGCTTTCCAAAGCACGTCAGTAGCTTACACTAGGTTTAGTCAGCTGGGAGAGTTCACAGAAAACTGATCCAAACGATCTCAGATGCCAATCAATTCAAAGGCGTAATCATGCTACAAAGAAATCCACAAAAATAGATGACATACAAGCCATTGATCCAGCTGGGAGAGATCACAGAAAACCTATCCAAAGAAGGATTCAAGAGATCTAAATTGGCAACATGAACAAGATACCATCAAAAGAGACGACCGAGTTACCTTAGGGTGAAGCTTTAGAGCTTCCTCTCTATGATGTTCTTGCCGTCTCTTCTCTGGGTGAACAATAGAAGAGGAGAAAGTTATTGTTTCAGGATATATAACGGGGGCGAACAAAATCTAGAAACCTCAATAAGGTTTTGATATTATGTTTGAAAAGGTTAATTTATTTTAACCTCCGCAAGTAGCCAAGTAGGGCTGTATATGAGCCGAGCCCTTACCGAGTAGCTCGGGCTCGAGCCACAAATATGGCTCGATTCTTAATCGAGCTTGAGCTTGAACATCCTTCGGCTCGACTCGATCATGCTCGGCTCGGCTCGATTAAGTTTTTTTCACATAATAAAATTTATATATTATATATATGTAATGTATAGGCTCGATTAGGCTCGAAAGCTCGGCTCAGCTCGAGCCAAAGTTTCTCCATTACGAACAGAGCTCAAGCTGAGCTTTGAGGCTCAACTAAGGCTCGAGCTCAATTAAAAGAGCCGAGCTCAAGATTACAGCCCTATAGCCAAGTAATGAGTTGCCTAAACAACCCAAGTGGCAGGCTCCAATAGGGTGGCAACATGGGTCCACTAAAGGTCCCACCAAACCCCCAACCAAATTGTGCTACATCATCCAACAAAGTTCATTCCAGGTAATTAGACATTATACAACAAGCATCCTAATTTTTGGTCCAGAGGATGTTCAAGTACCCATTTTGGTTGGATGCATCATTAGTTTGTCAAATATAGCATGAACAACCAATTCTATGCTTGATTCATTGCGTCTTGCCTTAATGCTGGCTGATATTTTACATCGCGTCTTGTGTCTTAAACCTAGTGTACAAAACCAGGCAGCATACAAGCTAGAGCAACATTAATAGTTAAAGTACAAGCACAAAAATGTAGAAAATACAAACCCATTTTCAGTACCCTAGTAATCCATTGTTGAAAGAATCAATTGATAGCTAAAACTCAAGTACAGACATAGAAAGAGGAGTTATCCACAAGGAAACACAGAATCAGTACGCTGTGAGTACTAATTAAATAATTCCTCCGGAAAAAAGAAAACACTTTGCACCAACATAAAACAGCTTAAGAAAAGTTATACCAAGAGTCCAAGACCAAATTGTTCACCAGAAAATAAGTAGCAAACATTGAGGCTGAAATATGTCACGAGTTCCAAACTACCCAAACACATGCACATACCCTACAGATTTATGCATATATCAATCAAATTCGCAAAAAAGAATGCAAAACTAATCGTTGCAATCAAAAAGAACAAATTCAGTACTAATTTATGCAAACAAGAACGAATAAAGAAACCAATACGAAAATAACCAACAACAAGAACAACCGCACAAGAATCCCAGACAAAGGCATTAAAACCCTAGAAAATTCCAGAACATAACGGAGAAGCAGAGAAGCTAACCCTGAGTAGTGCCCTTGTGAAGTCCTCCAATGAAGAAGATCTTGCTGGGCTCCGCCGCCCTAGAGATCGAGCGATTAGGGTTCGAGGATTGAGGATTTCTAGGGCAAAGGACCGGTCGGGGGATTCCGAGGGAGCCTCTATATAAGAGAGGAATGGACGGATCGGAATCTAGGAGCGGTATCGAGATCCGTTATTTTCTTTTGTTTTTTCCCTTTTTTTTTGGTTAAAAAAGGGAAGATTGAGGATTCGGATTCCACTATAACCGCTTCTGAATCCGACCCGTTAACCCCAGTACACTGCACACAGCCACCTATTTCAACATGATCAGCTTTTTTGACCGTACGCTAGGAATCGGAGAGCTGTGGTTCCTCGGGCTTGGTTCGAAACTTAACAATGTCCAAGTCCGAGACTTCCAATAGCTTGTTTCTTAAATTTTTTTTATTTTCTTTCTTTGAACAATTTAGGACTCTGCAATTTGTTTGGTTTTATCATGGCTCTAAAGTGAGAGTTGAAAGACTCAGCAACCTAAGAAAATTATTTTAGCACGCTCAATAAAACAATATTAAAGTTCAAAAATTTCTCACAGCTTTTGCCTATATAATAGTCGAAAGACTTTTTTACAAGTAAATTGTTTGGCATTCAATGAACTTTTCATGAACTCCAATCCAAATCATGTATGATTGAACAATTAAGTTTATCCAAAAATTATACCCTACATTTCATTTTCCTGGCAAGAAATCATGACCAAAGCCCTTTTCACATCTTAAAGTACTTCAATAAAATGCAGTTCCTTTCTAAAGTAAGTTCAAGTTCATTTATGAATCAGAATACACTTGAATGAAATGATTCCTGTTAATAGATAATTGTTCATTCGTACAAATTCAATTTCTCAATAGTGTCAAAGCGAATAGTTCCTATGAATCACCAGGCCGAAGGCTTTTAGCCGCGAGACTGCATTTAACTTACAACATTGAGCATTCTGAACTAGGAATTCATTCAACACACACAGCAGAGTAAGTTATGTCGTCTGCTATGATTGAGGAATGAAAGCTTGCTGCAACTATCAGAACCTGAAGCTAGGGTTTACATCCATTGCCCAAGTGAATTTTGCAAGAAGCGACTTGTTGAAGATCTGCGAGGGAGAACAAACACAAAGAATAAAAAAAATGACCATTCAAAAAGGAACATTGCAGATGCAGTTCATGAAAGAAACGACAAAGCGACAAATGTCCCTACAGGAAAACTGTTATTTTGAGAAGATAACCTGTAGAGAAAGAAGTATGCTGATAAGATTAGAGCAGAAAGTAAAGGAAAACCTTATTTCACATGATGGAAAGAACATACTGTGCGAGTAAACCAAATAAAAGCATGTGTTAGAAGCTTAATCTGAAATTTCAGAGGGTAGACAGTTGCTATAGGCAAGGGAGAGAATGTTAAACCTTCTCAATTGAAACTTCATGACGCTTGCACCATGCAACTGATATTCTAGGATCTAGGTAATTGATCTTTGATGTGCCTAATGCCACAGTCTTCAAATCCTCCTTTATTCTTCTGTCCAATTCCATTTTCTCAATTTTGGCGTCAATTTGAGCGAGCTTTTTCCCCAACCTGCATATGCTAATTCCTGTGAGATGCCACACACTTGATGAGATATAGACTAACATTGCATTTAAATTTATTACGCTTCAGGGGCCAAGTTTCTCTTTGGTTTCCCGTCTGCATCTTTCAGTGGAGGCTTCCCTTTCCTAGCCCGAATCAAATCCTCCTTCAATTCCTCTTGCTGTGCCTGTAGAAGAAGGTAGATTCTCGTAAGCAATTAGAACTACAGGACATTGTGAGGGAAAGGACTTTGCGAGATAACAAAGCAGGATGAACCTTTAAATCATCTATCTTCTCATTCAATCTTGTCATCTGAGCATCATGAGACTTTGAAACAGTGCGCTGATGATTGCAAATAATGGCAACCTGAAGGGGAACAAGCCATCATCAATGAGTGTGATTAGTATCTGACATACCTGCTTAGTTGATAGTAGGAATAAGGGCATCATTACCTCTTTGTTTGCGGCCTGATAAACCGCAATTTTTTCTGGAACTGTGCCATCCTTGGTTTCTCTATTCAACTGCAAGATGCAGAAGTTAGAGATGGGAGAAAAAGACTAGGCATAACCTGAACTTATTTCAATCATAAAAGATGAGACACAGCCATAAGATGCAGAGATGTTTGAAAATGGTCAGATTATGAAAGGCGTCAAGCTTATATAAAAGATGTAACTGTTTGCAAATATTGCCTAGAGCTTTCAGAAATAACTGATGGTCATTCGGACTCAAATGCATAGGGGTGAGCATAACCGAACCGAAACCGAAAAACCGAACCGAATTAGTTCGGTCCAATCGGTTCGTTTTTTCGGTTCAAATGGTTCGGTTCGGTTTTTAAATATATCAATAATTCGGTGTTCGGTCCTGGATTTATAATTTCGGTTTAAAACCGAAAACCCGAACTTAATTTAACAGATCTAACCCAAATACCCGGTCCGGTATAATACCCAGCCGCTGGCCCGCAACCCACCCTTATGGGCCTTATCTAACCCAATGACTTACCCTATCTCAATTCTGACTTGTTAGTTCTGGACCCACTCACCCACGACCCACCCACCCACCTTAAGTACCCCACCTCGGCACCTCCTCCTCCGCTGCCTGCCTCGCCCTCGCCCAATCGCCATCGGCGCATCGCTCCTCATGGCCGCGGTCCGCCACGACCCTCGCCCAGTCGCCCTCGCTCCTCACGTCCGCGGTCCACCACGACCCTCGCCGCCATCGCCCTCGCTCCTCGCGTCTGTGGTCCGCCACAACCCTCGCCCTCGCTCCTCGCATCCGCGGTCCGCCATGACCCTCGCCGCCGTCGCCGGCTCGCCCAGTCACCCTCGCTCCTCGCGTCCACGGTCCGCCACGACCCTCGCCCTCGCTCCTCGCTCCTCGTCCGCCACGACGACTCGCCCTCGCTCCTCGCGTCCGCCACGACGACTCGCCCTCGCTCCTCGCGTCCGCCACGAAGTCATCGAAGAGGTCGTGCTCGTCCCGTCCTCCGCCCGAGCTCCACCATCTCCAGTGTCGCCTCCGCCTCCAACCCCTACGGGGCTCTCCGCATACTCCAGTAACAACACCCCCCTCGCTCTCTCTGTCTCTCTGTTTCTCTTATTCCCACCCAACAGTTGAGAGTATTTAATTTTTTTATATATATAAAGTTCGGTTTGTAAGGAATTGGACCGAAAATTTCGGTTCGGTTCGGTTCTTGTAATTGTGCTTTTAAAAACTTCGGTTCGGTTCGGTTCTCAAAATTCAGGACCGAACAAAATTCGGTTTTTCGGTTCTGGACCGAAGACCGAACCGAAAACCGAATACTCACCCCTACAAATGCAGCTCACAGAATCTTGCAAGAACTATAATCTAACAGCCTCCACAGAGTAGAATTCACTTAAAAAGACATCATCTTTTCTTTGTTTGCTTCTAAAGATCCCTGGTCCCTCAAAATCTCCAGGAGTACCATGTGGCATATTCATCCATCATTATGCAAGTCACTGTT